>JAQZBX010047044.1:0-20589 GCA_029593785.1 Cabassous unicinctus | reverse complement strand
ATAAATAAATAAATAAATAAATAAATCTTTAAAAAAAAAAAAGAATACTGTTAAGCTTACTCTGCACATATATACCATGTGCACATATGTTGGATAATTTTCTCACCCCCTTGGGGAGTGAGAAGCAGGCCCAGGTGCTTGAGAAGCTGATCTAAAGTCTCAGAGCCCAGATGCCTGACTCTGGGTCTGTGCTGTTCTGGATTCTTTCCCTTTCCCACTTTCTAGAACACCGAATCAGCTCCCTAGAGCCTCCAAAGGGGATCAAAGAGATTTTGTCTATATTCACTCTCAGAAAGGCATGGACTTTAGCATATTTTGTGCTTGTGTCCACCAGTCATGGTGCTTTCAGAGGTGCAGTCACCCCCTCCATCCATAGGACACCCTTCAAGTTGAGCCCTTCTGCTTGACCATCTTGCTCATGGACCAAGGTGAAAAGCCTTTTCTCTGGGTACCTCAATGCCGTTAGCTTTGAACTTGATTTACCAATGCCTGGGTCACATCTAGCAAGGGTTCACAAGGGATATGGAACAGGTAGGGAGATATGCAGTGGGCAATGAGGGCTGCTTTGTGCAGAGTGGTTTGTGGACACGGTGCCTGTCCACCCTGCTGTCAGGTACACTGGGGCCAGAGGGCCTCAGATCTTCAGGCTGGGAATGTGGTGCTCAGCTTACCCCCTTCCACACCACCCTCTCTAAATCATCCCCCAATTTACTTTGATCCTGAAATGATTTGCACCAGCTTGCAGTCCTCTGGCTTGTCCCCATCCAGGTTGTGTTCTTCTCGGACCTTGCAGATCATGACTGAGCCCTTTCTTGGACGGTCACCTGCAGCATATCAAGGGACAGGCCCTCAGAGCATGGGTCCTGGAGGCAGCTTTCCCAGAGTGCACCTGCCAGGGACCCTAGGGAACCACCTCTGGTCAGGGCTGGGTCTATAGGGGCCTCACTGTCTTCTCTTGTTCCCCAGGGGAGAGATCCATGGAATGAGGGGGACTTTCCAATCACTGTTTACACCATCTCCTACATGAGCCTCCACCTGTGTCTTAAGATTGTTTCCCAATGTGGGTCCAAACCCCTGCCCTATAGGCTGAACTCTGTCCCCTGGGTCCTTGGCCTGCACAAATGCTATGGGATCCCAGGGCCTGGGGACAAAGGGCTACCATGTGGCAGAGGGTGGGGACTGAGGAGTGAAATCTGGACCTCTCTCTGTTGCCTCCTGCCTCCCAAACACAGGAGATGCTTGCCATCAGGGTGTGTCCCTGCCATGACACAGCCCCTCCAGGACACCTCCAGGTAGCAGTGGAACCCCAGGGCAGAGCACATGACATCTAGCCCAAGTCCAGATGTCAGAGAGGAGGAGGGGCTAGATGACAACCTACAGCACACCAGGACTGCCCTGGACTCCAGGACGCAGCTATAGTCAGCAAGGTCCAGACTGCAGTTGCTGTGACCATGAGGGCCTGGCTACAGGCAGGGCTAAGGTCAAAGGTGGAACAAATGACAGCTTAGTAAAACCACACCCACTCCTGGCCACAAGAAAAGTGCAGCCCGGGGTGGGTGTTTAACATGGCAGCTCGGCCATCCTCTGCAGTGGGGGCTGGGATGGCTCCATCTGTGCATCCCATCCAGATTTTGACTCCTGCTCATGCCTTGATGGCCACTATCCTGGGGCACACCCAGTCCTCCCTTCTGGGTTGCAGCAGCAGCCCTCACTGTTCAGTGCCTCCACACACCAGCACAACCTTCACTTTGAGGCCAAAGGTCACCTGCTGTTCCTGTTCTGCTCTGACCCTCCAGTGGCTTTCATCTTCCCCTGTTAGAAAGTCAAGCTCTATCCAGCATTTCACAGGGCCTGATGTGACCCAGCTCCCAACACCTCTCTGACCTCACTTCTTCCCCTTGACCCCTGCTTCTTCACCCTTGCTTCCAGGCTGTTCCTCAGGCTAGCCAAGCACATGTCCCCCTGGGCCTGGCAGGCTGTCCCCTCCTCCCCCTCTTTGGAGCTGCTTCACAGAGACCTTCCCAGGCCTTCCTTGCTCAGCATGCCAGCCTACACCCTTATGTCCACTGTCCTGAGCCCTGACTGCCATTGAACTCATGATCTTCCTGCCTCTGTAGGTGGCTGTCTGTCCTTCCCCACGCACTAGTTAGTCTGCTCCAGGATGGCAGGGAAGAAACATGTCATTCCATATGTGTCTACTGCCTGAACCACTGAGGAATCCCGGGGGACAGCCACACACCCAGCTTATGAGGATGTCCTTGTACTTGTCATTGTCCTCAAGCAGGCTAATGCAGATGATGCAGCAGTCACCCACATGCCATTTATAGTGAGGCCATGTGTCATGGTGATTGTGGCTGGTCTGGGTGGCCTTGGGTTTGATGGATGATGAGGAAGAGCACATTCCTCTGGATGATGATGTGGCATTGGAGGAGTACTGTGATTATGCAGAGAGCGACTGTTCCAACTGGGTGACAGCTAGGTTAGCAGAAGGCCTGGAGGCTCGGGGCACACCAGGGCTGCTTGAGAAGTTCCAGGATGCTCTAGAATTACTGTAGATATCAACAATCCTTGACCCCTTTGTGGACTCAGAGACCCAAGCCAGCACAGGAGAGGGAGGGTTAGGGTAAGGGCTGACATGAGAAGAGATGGGCAGACACCTTCATTTCCTGGCCATGTTGGGACTCTTGGACATAGTCCAGATGGATTTTTACCTTAGAGCTTTAGGAGCTGGCCATGTGTATGGGAGATGAGTCAGCTGCATCCTCGCTGCTGAAGTCAGGGCCTCACTAGAGATGCACACTGGAGTGGGAGATGCTGCTACCACTAGAATCAGCATCTGGGGTCTGGCTGCTGGAAAAATGGGTCAGCTTACCTTGGGAGCCTCCCCTGGGAGGCAACCAAATTTCTGCCCTGCTAGCACTATACCCTGATATGTGCTCAGTCCATCAATAATAACCAGTGGGCTCTGACTGCCTTAGAGATCATGCAGCATCATGTCATTTCACAGAAGAGGAAACAGGCTCAGAGATGAGGTGACTTACCCCAGTCACAGGGTTGGTCGGGGGTGGAGCGCTAAACTGTCAGGCTCCCCAAGCCCATGCTTTTCCTGAAGCTTCCCTGAGGCCTGAGCCAGCCTATACATGCCTACCCTGGATGAGGAACTCACTCTTCACTCCAAGACTTGATGTCTTCTGGGTGGTGTTTGTCCTTGAAGCTTATTGGCTGATTGGGATGGGGCTCCAGCTAACAAGACAGGTGGTAGCTACAGGACAGAGTGGTGGCTGTGAGGTTCCTGGGAGCCACATCTCAGTTCTCCCTCCCAGAGTCTGCACAGGAGTTGGCATTTGGATGCCCCAGAATCTTCAGACAGCAGGTCCTATGCTGACACAGGAGCCCCCAGGACACTCCTGTCCCTACTGCTGCCAGATACAGCCCTGGCCTCACCTGTCATTCTCACTGAGCTCCTTGATGGCCCCAAACCAGGCCCCAAATTGTTCATTGGGCACAAGGCAGTTGTAGCAGTAGCCCACCTGGAGCTGCTGGATCTCAGTGACCAGCTGGTATTCCTGGGGCCAGAGGGAAGGAAGAGGTGCTGTGGAGGCCTGGGTGAGCTTGCTAGGTGAGATGGGGGCCAGTGGCTGGTTTTGCTTCTGTGGGTACCCCACCCCTCCACTCCCTTTCAGGCTCTACCTGTCCTCAGGGCTGAGTTCACACAGCTCATCCTCCAGGAAGATGTTGTTCATCCTAAATATAACCTCCACCCTCCAGAGGGAGGGGTCAGCTCTGTCTTTTCTCCTCAAACTCTCCCTATCTATCTAAGAGGAAGTTTTATGCAGCTTGGTGGTGTCCTGCCCAGAAGGGTCCCTGTTTTCCATCTCCCACCCCACCCCAGCCCTGCCCCCACAGTGATAACCACAGCTGCTCACCTTCCTCCTTTTGTCAAAATTGACTATATTCCTCTGGAAGGCAAAAGCATTCACATCCATCATAAAGGGGCCCCCATTCATTTTCATGCCCATCACCCCTGAGCACTTGTCACACTGAACAACTGAAGGGTTCAACATGCACAGAGCAGTCCAGACCAGGGATGGAGCCAGGCAGACTTCTGGGTACCAGGAGTGGGGACTGAAAGTGGAGACAGAGAGACCTTCCAGTCCCAGCCTCTGACAACAATGGAGAATGGCCACTTGGACCAGCCTCCATTAACTCATCTATAAGAAAGCCTTGGTACGCTCACTCCCAGGGCAGTGAGGCTCTCAGGAGATGTGGTGTGCCCACTGGTGAGAGCTCAGGGCTCAGGGATGGGGCCTTTCCTCCCAAGCCTCCTGGGCTCTTTCCCACCCTGACCCAGGCCCCAAGCTCACTTATATCCAGATACTCCTGGATGGCATAGTTCACCATCAAAAACTGAGTGAGGAATGTCCCCAGGCATGGGAGAATGCCCTGAATGAAACCCTGTGGCATTGGGTGGGTTGGGGATGAGCACACACTCTCAGGTGCCCCCAAGACCTCACCTGGAAAACTCCTCAGTCTCAGAATCCTAGGACCAACAGCTTTACCCTGGACAGTCTCAGACAATTAGCTGTCACCCATAAGTTACCCTCCCACCTTCCAAGTACCCCAAACTCTTTTGAAGTTACCTCCCAGCGCTGACTTTTCTAAAATCACCAAGTTTACTCCCCTCCCCCACAAAATCAACCCTGATTCAACTCTTCCAGGCTCTTGCTCTGACTGGCTGCATCTAGCTCCCCCAGGACTCCCATGGCTCACTGCCCTAAAAGTTCTAGGGTAGGGGACATTGAAGTGAGGATTTCCAGGCTCAGTGGCCCAGGAAAGATGGGTTTGAGGGGGTCCCCCATCTTGACTAAGAGGCCACCTTGCCCTGACCCTCCCAGCCTCAGGCACATTCAACCTCCCTTGATGCTTCTGGGCTCTTTTGGGGTTCATCTCCAGGGTGGCAAACTTGAAGATCTCCTTCCTGTTGAGGAACAGGTCAGTGAGGCCCTCTGTCCCTTGGCTATTATCCCTGGGGTCTTGGACACCTGGATCAAGTAGGCAGGTGGAAATCTGCTGCCATCACATGCCTGATGTCCCCTGCCTGATCTTGTACAAGTGGACTGGTCTCCCTGAGTCTGTTAGTTCATCTGTGGTGTGAGGACAAAGACCTGACCATCCTCATCTGGAGTCCAGAGGCCTCAGTGTTGCATGCTAGCTGTGCAGAAGCTCTGGTCATTGCACTCTCCCCCTCAATGCACAGGAATGTTCAGCCACATTCCTTTTCTTCCTTGAAATTTGCTAACTCCCCATAAGGCTGGCACAACTGATGGTCATGCCTCCATTCCATGTGAGGACACAGAGGCCCAAGAGGATGTCAAATTGGACTGATTCACTCAGGGTGTCAAAGGACAGGCTGCTCCCATCAGACCAAGTCCTCACCTGAGCTGACATCACCCTACCACCCACCACCATTAACAGATGTTTGGTTCTTCTGGCCCCTGAATGTGGGGGAGCTTGTGTTGTCCCAGCAATGGAGCTTGAGCATGGGGTGACTCTGGCGGCCTAGTTGAGCAGCTCTGGCCTGCCCCATCCAACAGGAGTGGAGACCGCAAAGTCCACCCAAAGCTTTACCAAAAGTATCTCCTCCCTAGAGGTCTATTCAGGATAATCTGCTTGAAGACAAGTCTGGCATCCATTCAGGAATGGGTCTCCATGGTGCCAGGTCTGACTGTCCAGGTAGGGTGGGGGTTGCCAGGAGTACTGAGCTTTGAAGTTTTGCTTCTTCTTTTATGTGGAAGCTTCTAGTTATGGTCAGGAAGGACCACCGTGGTTTCCTGTCACCCATATATTTCTCTTAGCTTTCTGGCACACATGTCATTAGTAACAAGGCACAGTTATAAGACCCTCCCATGTGGAGGGAGAATTTTCATCCTGCCAGTTCCTCTCCTACTGGAACAACCCAACCACCTCCACTGAACCCAATAACCACAGAATACTGCCCTACAACTACCCCCCCACCTGCCCATGAAACAATTATATCCTTCTTCATCTTCATCCAGAATAGGCCAGACTGGATATTTTTAAAGAAATTTTCAGTGAAGAACTAACAGCCCCACTTCCTGAGCCCTGAACCCCCATCCCCCCCTCTTTACCTTGATGATCAGCTCATTGTTCTCTGAATAGTTGTTCTTATTTGAGAAAATCTCATACAGTGTCTGAAAGAGGTGGAAGCTGTCCCTGGGCAAGGGCAAGTAGGAAGGAGAAAGGTGAGAGTATGTGGGAAGTTGTAAGAGCTAATCCACTTTATTTTAGCTTCCTGAGACATTGACTGCCTACGTGGGTGGTGCTAAAACTGAGTAGCTCTGGGTGCTTCAGGATTTCATGGGACTTGGGAGCTGAGCTCTCAGGTGGGCAAAATGGGGTCCCATTCCCATTCATGAGCAGCTGTTTCTGACATGTGCAGATTTCAGTTGGATAGAGTGTGTTGCTCAGAAGCAAACACTTGACATTCTCCCATTTGGCTCAACTCTATAACTGACAGAGGAGGGAACCAAGGATGAGGCAGAACAGCTGATCTCAGGTCATGTGGAGACCACTCTGCCTGGACCCTGCCCAGGAGTTACTGCCTCCCAGGCTACCTGACAGGAGATGCCCAGGCTTATGGGGACCATGGTCCAACCTGGTGTCCCTGGATAGAGGTCTGTCCCACTTGGAAACTTCCTTCCATGTGTTCTTAGGATGGTGAATTGAGTGGCTTTTGAGATCAGAGAGGATGGCATAGAATGAGGAGAAGTTCTTGAAGATTCAGCACTCCTGGGGAGGGAGAAAGAATGAGCCATGAGGTGTGGTCTGAGAGTCCCCCTGCTTCAGCTTCAGTACCCTCAGCTGACATGTCTCTTGGATGAGACAGACACCCAGGGGAAACCTGAGGGTAGCCCATAGACCCAGAGAGGTGCACCCACAAACAACCTGAGAGAGTAGCCTGGGTGGGAAGTGAGGAGAGTGTAAGGCTGTGCTACAGGCCAGGGAGGGCCTGGAGGCCTGAGAGCTAATAAAAGAACAGAGGGGCTCCAGAGATCCCTGAGCATACCCTGGCCATCTCAATGTAGTGCTCCACAACCCTGACCCTGCATGGAGCCTTTATAATCCTGTCCCTGAGGCAGGTTGGTATGACACAGTTGGTCACATGGTTGAAATGGGTGAAGGTGTCATGGATGGTGGGTGACATGTGCTCCTTACACTTTTTGTTGCACTGGGACCAAATAGAGCCCAGGCAGTGATAGAGCACCACCTTTTTGAACACCTCGAGGGGACAAGGAGATGTCAGCCAGCCTCACACCCATGCAGCTCAGATCCCACAGTCTCTCAGGACCCAGGCAGTGTCTATTGGTCTTGGAGCTCAGGAGGCTGAGGACTGGGTGTGTTCTCTGTCCCCTGAGGGGACCAGGGATTTGAGTGACCCAGGGCCCAAGGCTAGAGAAGAGAGAGTTGCACTTTCAAATCCATCTTACAGACTCTAGCATGGGAGGTAACTCATGCCTCCACAGGCCCAGGTGATACCATCCTCCATCCTGATTTTGCCTCCTGGTTAGGTGCATAGTCCTTATGGGGGCCAGAGGATTTGGGTACCTGCCAAAGGATCCAGTGCACATCAGGGTCTTATTAGTGTCAATGCTGTGGAGACCCCCAGCACAGAGTGGGCCACCCATGAAGCTAAATCTGGTTAATCTCAGTAAGTTCTATTCAACCCCTCAAAGGCCAAGCCCCCTCAGGCTTTCTATTTTTTTGCTCTCATGCAATCTTAAAAGTCAGTGCATGTGGCAGGTATGGTTAGTGTCCTATATCTACTCTCCAGAGTGGGAAGTGTGGGCTTGGGGATGAAAAAACTTGCCCAGGTTACAATGCTGGGAGTGGAGACAGGCTTTGGACCCAGGCCATAAGATTTAGGATCAGGCTATGATAAGGCTGGGGTGGCAGATCCTGGGGGGAAGATCCAACCAGCTTCACTCACTCGAACTCAGCTGCTCACCACATCCATCTGTGTCAACTGCTCTGCCACCAGCTCAGGAAAGAAAGACAGGAGGTTAGCCGTCTCATCACTCAGACCATTCTCTGAGTTCTCAGGCCAGGGGCAGGAAGCCTATAGTGGTGTAGCCCACCCTGGTGCTGATTTGACCTATAGCATTGGTTCTGGTGGTATTGCCAGGCTGGCCTCCCACTCGAGAGTCACTGCTGAAGGTGAGTTAACAGTCTGTAGCTCCAAAATGGGCACTGGTGTGAACTGTGTAGGTGGCACAGGAGGCAATGGTGGGACTGCCTCCAGCTCAGGAACTGGTGATACAGATGCTGATGTGGCTTCCTCCACCCTGGCAGCAGGTGCTACATCTGGGAATGGAGCCAGCTCTACCTCCCAAGTGGTCATTGGCACTATCTCCATAGGTGGCAGTGGAGGTTGCACCAAAGCCTCTTCAGGCTCTAAAGATGGTGCTTCTGATGGAGAAGGAGCAGGCTCTTCCTCAAGAATGGGCAGTGCCAATATGTGTATAGTTGGCAAGGTAGAGTGAGCTTGCCTCTGGCTCTGGAACTGGTGCATCTGATTGTGATATTGTGATGTAAGTGCCTCCTGCTCCTGAGCAGGAGCTCCAGCTGGGGAAGTAGGATGGTCTAGCTCCAGGACAGGCATGGGTCCTAACTCTGGGTGGGAGTTGTGGTGCTGCTGGAGCCACTTTCAACTCAGGAGCTGGTGCTACATCAGATAAAGCATCAGACTCTATTTCTAGAGCAAGCACTGGTGCAAACTTGGTAGCTGGCATATAGGTGGTAACAGAGCTTATTCAGGCTCTGGAACTGCCCCTGTGTCTGCTGCAGGTCGTGGAACTGGTGCTAGAGATCTCACTGGAGGCATTTGCAGCTCTGGGGCTAACAAAAGAGCTGGAGAAGTGGTAAGTTCCACACGTTGAATGGCTCCAAGTGTCTTTCAAATACAGTGAAGATCCCACTACCTCTAGTGGATGATCCACCCCAAAAAAGTGTTCCCAGGCAGTCTCACAGGTGACTTTTCTCAGGCTCCTCCTTGCTCCTGGCTCAAGAGCAACCTCTTGTAGTTCCTGCCTATGTGGTCCAGTCTTGGCCACTGCCCCACAAGCTCATGTGCTCCAACCCTGAGTCCTCCTCACCCTTTGGGTCTTTCTCAATGTGCTCTGGGTGCCTCATTGTGAAAGCAAAACTATGGCACAGTGGTCCAGGTCAGAACCAGAAAGATGTACCTTGGCATAGGCCACCAGCAGTTTGAGGCAGGGAGAGTCTGTTGGTTGTAGGAAATCTTCAGAGTACTGGTCCATTCAGGTGCCCAGCAGGGAGTAGAGGGTGCTCAGGGCAGGTAGGTGGGCAGCAGAGTCAGACACTGGCCTTTCTTCCACACTGCTCCCCAGGAACCCTCCTACTGGATTATAAAGTCTATAAGGGCAGGGAAGGATTCTGACTGGTCTGTCCATAGCCCAAGGCTGACACACAGTAGGAGCTTCATCAATATGTGAATGATGAGGCGACTGGGTCTGTCCTTCTGCCCCAGGCCATTGTGGCCCCCACCCAGTGACTTCTGGCTTGAGAAGCTGCCTCATCTTCTGCCATGTATCATGTGTGTGTCTCATCTTCCCACTGACACTGTCCTCCCAAATGATAGAGGTGTACCTCACCCTGCCATCCCTGCAGGAGGCAGACAGGACTGAGGTCCATGGCAGATTTGGAGCAGGCTGCTCACCACCTCCTGTCATGGGTCTGTGTGAGGTGGTATTTGGGTGTGTTGAGGCTGTGATGGGCCCATGGTGGGGAAGGGTTCTATTGGGGACCAACAATGAGCCTCCAGGATCCTCTGCAGCCAGTGCCCCAGGACCTCACCCACAGCTTCCTTTGAATCCTTTCCAACTGGAGAAGGAAGCCCTCTGGACTCAGTCCTACAGGGGTGTCATAGGATGTGTGGGGCCCATGGTTCTCCCCAGCCTTTCCCTGCCACCTATCACCCAAATCCCCACACTGGTGTCTGGTGAGGAGAGCCCCTCCTCCTTTCCCAATGTGCACTCACTTTTTCATTTCAAGGCATCCACCATGCCCATCACCACCATGGAAAGTATGTCCATATCTAGGAGAGAACTTGAGCATGTCACAGCTAACTTACTGAGTGTACACCCTGCTTAAGATGACTCATGTTATTGCCTGTGAACCTAATTTGAATGGAACCTAGAAGAGCAGAAAATTTTGTCTGCTTTGTTCACTGCATGAAGCTACATGCCTAAGTGCCTGCACCTGGTAGTTACTTGATATATACTTGGTGAAGGAATAATCCCTAAGCAGCAACTTCTTAGACCCTTCTCAGAGTGACTGAACCACTCTGGCAGCCTACAATGTTCCCTGCTCTGACCACACCAAGGTTGGAAGCCCTGAAAGTGATCTCCAACATCCTTTAGAGTTGAGAAAACTGGCATCAGTAGGGGGTGAGTCTGAGAGTTTCTTCACTAGAAAGAGGAAAGTTTGGCCTAGAAACAGCCCTGCCCCTCCAGCCACCCTGTTCACTGAGCCAACTGTGAGGAAACAATTTCCATGGATTCTCCCAGTTATTCCCTACAATCAACCTAGGAGGTTGGTCCTCTTACCAACCCCCTTCCCAAGGAGGAAACTGAGGCCAGTGGTTGAAGTGACATTTCTGAGACACAAGCAAGTTAGGGGCAGAGCAGTCCATTTGCCAGGGATGTGTTGGGCACTCACCTTTGGAACAACTGGTCCAGGACCTGCTTGGTGGTAGTGAAGAACCGGTATATCCTGAGGAAGATGTTGACATACACGAGGTTGCCCTCCTGGAAGGCAGGCACCAGGTGCTCTGCCAGCTTCTCCCAAGGGCCTGCCTTGGCTGTCCACAACTTGCAGCTCTCTTCCCTCATGATGACTGAGTTATTCTTCCTTTAAGGTGGGACAGAGAAGGCACATGTGGTCAGAAAGAGATACATGGACCCACAGGTGAGGCTGGGGCTGTGGGTAGACCTGCTGCACCCAAACCCTCAGTGAATTGATGCCAAGGAGAACATGCCTGCCTCTAGCAGAGAAAGGTCTTTGGACTTAAAATTGAATTTGAGGTGAGGAAATAACTGTAAAATGAAATCCCACACCCAGCAAAGAGCAGATACCTAGAGTGTCCCTGGGGGGCGGGGTGAAGGGAAGACTCCTGCAGGGCTGAGGATCTGAACAGATGACTCAGGGAACAACAGACCCACCTGATCATTAAACAACTTTCAGGATGCCACTATTCATGGGGCCAAACCCACAAAGCTCTGCCATTTGCCACTCTGACCCCAGATTAGGTAAATGAAACAAAATGAAAAGAGTCATTTCCAGGTGGATTCCCCGGACGCTGCCGACACACAGAGAGCCAGTGGTAACTGAACTGCTCCAGCCTTAGGGAAGTTATCTGGCCTTTGCTGTTGAAAGTGATGTCTGCATATCCTCTGCCCAGCCATCCCTTTACTGTGATTCCCTACAGGGGGTGGGAGGAATCAGTGCCTTGGGGCACATGGGAGGTGTTCAGGGCAGCAATGCTGATAGGGCCACAGGAAAAGACCATTCGTGGGCCAGCAGCACCAAAGTCCGAATCGCTGCAGTAAGGGGCCTCCTCCTGGAATATTAGGCAGCTGAGTCAGACCTCAATTCCTGATGGGAAGGTCAAGGGGACAGTTATGGGAGATGGCAAGAACCCTGCAAAGTGAGAGAAGCTGTATGGCTTGGAGCATGTTTGGAGGACAGTCACGAAAACTGCAGCCTGGGGACACGGAGCCAGGAAGTGGAAACAGAAACACAGCAACAAAATACACACATATCTGAAGTGATCCCACCCTTCAGCATACCCTGATAGGAAACCCATGCAAAAGACTCCTCTCTGCTATTGTTTGAGCTATTTGAAGTGACTTGACCCATGGTCTATAGAATGGCAGTGTGGTGGGTGATTTGTGGGGACCCAAGTTCTTTAGGAAGCAGGATATTGGGTCACTCAGGCATGAAAGTCATGGGAAAGGGAGTGGGGATGCAGCTATGGTGGAATACAGGCCCTGGGGTGCTCCCCAGTGTTTTGCAACCCCCATCAACACCTGCTCCCGCTGGGGCCAAAATGTACCTGCACTTTCTGCAGAGAGATAATGTAGATGAGACTCTCCTCCAGCTCCTCACTGACCACCTGCATGGAGCTCTGTGATCACAGTGCCTAGCAGCTGGGCCAATAGGCATCAGTGAGTGGTCTGCCCTACTCCACAGCAATGCTGTACCTTATTTGGCCTGGGACCCAGATCAGGCCCAGATTGGTGCCTGCCTTCCCCTCCCACCCTGTAGTAGAGGAGATGAAAGCTTGAGGGCTCAGAATTAACACTGGTATACATGGGTGCCACCCCAAGATGGACCTCCCCACCATTCCTGCCACGACCAGGCAGGTGACAGGGAAGAAACTACTGGGTTCCCATCCCTGATACCTTGCTCCTTCTCAAGGTGGTCCCACTGCTCATGCCTCCCACTCCTTGGGAAGTAGATGGGTTGTGGGGCTGCCCAGGAAGGAACACAGTAGGGGCATGGGCTGAATTGGCTGTCACTGGGCCACCCCAAGTTACCTTTGTGCACCTCTTGGCTGATGACCAGGGGCCATCATCAAAAGCAATGGAAAATGAACTCATTCCTGGTTTGGTTGAGACTGGCCCCTTGGGATCCAGGAATGCAACAGTAGAACATGTTACTCTCTTGAGTGTCTCCTGCCAAGTGAGCTGGGAAGGCAGCTGCCTTTGGAATCTGGGTGTCTGGTTACCAGAGTTTCAAGTTCTATTGGGGTCTCTCATTAAGGAAGTGGGGTCACCTCCTTAGGTCACCTTACGCTGGCCTGACTAATGGTTAAAAGTCCTTCTGCAGGTCTGTCTATCTTCTTCATCTACATCATCTTGTTAACTGGACATAGTTCTGCCAACACGTTACTCCCCACAGCTACCTGGGAAGGCCTGTGTGCAGCTTGGGCCCCAGTTATGAGGAAATACAGCTGGTTTGAAACCCAAATACTCCTTTTCAGTTTTGTGACCCCAGAATAGTTACTGAGGCCTCCCTAGTCACCTCACTAACACAGTGGGACATATTCTAGCATCTGCCTCCTTGGGACATAACCAAGTCTATGTGGGGCAAACACTGCAAACCACATAATCTTGTTTCCCACATAGCTAATACACAGACATAGTCATGGAATAAACAGAAATGGGAGATGTAACACTGAATACAACTCAAAACAGGACTGGGTAGGGCTGTATGATCTTAGGAAACTCACTTTCACTCCTGGATTGCTGTATCAGTCTGTACCATGATGAGGTTGAAATGAGATGAAATTCAGCCATTTTTGCTGTGCCAGAATCCTTCCAGAGGCTTCCCATTGTATTTAGAGTCAGACGCAAGTGCCTCCTCTCAATCTGTATGTTGGGCTGCCTGGGCCCTGGGTCCATGCCATCTTTACTTCCAGGTACAAACAGCTTCATATAATCCCTCCTTGCAGTGAGTCCTGGCCTGGTGACTCAACTGCTAAACAAAATAATATAGTTAAATATCAGGATGTCCCTCCTAAGACTTTTACTAAATGTTTTTCTGTCTTCACCACTCTGTCTTGTGAGTGAACTGTCCCTATCTTGGTCTACCTCCCATCCCAATATGAATCCTGTGGATCAACACAACAGAGCTGGGAGGCAGCTCCTCCCCCAGCTGAGTCTCAGTTGAGGCTCTACCCTCAGCAGCTGCCTTCCTAACCTCCTATCTGGCCCAACTCTTTCCAACTCTGAATCTTCCCCTGCTGTGCCTTCTTCAAAGTGCCCTCTTTCCACACATGTGTAGGGCTGGCTCCCTCTTGTCATTCTGGTCACAGTGTGTCTGCTCAATCTGTTTTTCCAGGTGCTCCTACCTGGTGGTCCCAAATCTCTCCTCACAGCACCCTGCTTAGCTTTTTTTATAGCTTTCTTGAGGTATTGGGGCAAGGTGAATGAACTTTGCTTTTGGGAACATGTCATTTTGGGAACCAGAGGCAAACTGTTGGGGATTGAATAATGTCTCACATGAAGACACATTCAAGTCTTCATCTGTTTTCCTTGAGTAGTGAACCCATTTGTAAATAGAGCTTTTGAAGATGTTGTCATTAAAGTGTGAATTCATTTATGAATAGGATCTTTGAAGATCACATTTAGAATAGGCAAACTAGTCAGGGTGAGACTTAATCCATCATATCCCTGGAGTCTTATAAGAAGAAAAATTTCGGTCAAAGTAAGTCAATAACAGGCAGAATTCATTTGGAAAGTCAAAGATCATGCACAAGGAAAGAGAAGTCACCATGTGATGGAAGCAGAGGTACAAGCCAAGAATCCCCAAGCTTTGTTGCAACTCAAGACTTGAACTCTATAGATGTCAGAGAGAAAACATATCCAGCCAAGACCTTGATTTTGGTCTTCTTGCTTCCAAAATTTGAGGTGATAAATTCTGGTTGCATGCCAACCAGTGTGTGGAGTTTTTCCTAGCAGCCCTGGAAAGTGGAAATGTTATCAATTAAAGCAATTTAAGTACATAAAATTAAAAATGAAACCTTAAGAAATGGTTATCTAATCCATTGATGGAACAAAACTAATATTGTAATTCATGGAAAATGAGAAGAAAAAATAAATGTGTTCACAAAAATGAGAACTAAGGAAATAATAGTGTAAGCCAACATATTCATATGATGAAGGAATTTTCTATTTGCTGAGATGAACCATCTTGTACCCTTATTGACTAAGTTTGTCATGGTTTTAAAAATTACATGCTGAATGATCCATTTTCAGAAATTGAAGTCTTGCTGCAGGGTACAGCTAAATTTCTCATTATTTCCTTCCTACACATGTTATTTCTCAAACATTTTTATGAGTAAAGGGTTATGCATGACAAAATGAAGATCTGGTCCTCCAATTACTAGCTTAAATGTTAATCCATGTCAATAATTAATTTTGTTTTAATTTTATGTTACTTTGTTCGTGTGCACTAAAGACTTCTATAAATATTTCCTTGCACTGGTTTGAAAAGATAGTTCTCCATAAAATTTCTGTTTTCTGGTTTGAATACATTTTTACCTAATTAATTCATAACAACTTGGATAAGGGTATGCTCAAGATGAAATTATCTAAAACATTTTCATATAATAAATAAAATGTGAAAGAAACTATTTCATATGAAGTAATAAGAACACAAGAAATGCTAGTTTAAGGAAACAATTTTTTTCACTCAATGCAATTAATATTCAAGAAATTAGGAAACATCAATCAATTTATGGCTTAGGAATAATAAAAAGATAGCCTAAATAAATGGAAAATAAATAAATATATTTTCAGACTTATCAGGCAAGAAAACACTTGTCAGTGAAGAAATTTACTGAGTGCTGGCTAATGGAAGAAAAAGTTCTGAAATACTTGAGTGAACAAATTGAGTTATACATGATGAGGATGCTAATTAGCTACCTTCCTTGATAAAATGGAGGTTCATTCACAGTGGGTGTAGCAGTTTTATTATTGTTTATGAATTCCAAGAATAGATATTTGATTATGTTTGCAAACTGGTCTGTTCCTTTGGGCATATTAGATTATATTGGATTCAGAGGTTTCACTTTTACATGATTAAATAATGATTAAAATTTTGATTGGGCCACATCAGTAAAACTTTGAGTCCCTCTCCCCTTGGTGGGCGGGGCCCACAGAGAAAATGCACGGCAAGGAAGAGAGGTTAGAGTTTTCATATGGCAGAGGCCTGGGGAAGAGATCCTGATAGTCTACAGCTGGCCTTTTGGAGAGGGCAGAGCAGGTTAGCCCTGAGAGAAATGAGTCCCAGGAAGAGAGGAATCCAGGCACCCTGAATTGCAGACATCAGCAGCCATCTTGCTCCAAGTGGCAACAGACTTTAGTGATAGAAGTAACTTATGCTTTATGACCTGGTAACTGTAAGCTTCTACCCCAAATAAATACCCTCTATAAAAGCCAACGGATTTCTGGTACTTTGTATTAGAACTCCTTTGGCTAATACTGTGGGTAAAAACAAATCCTATTGTTTTTGTTCAACAAGGAGACTTCAGTTAGGTCTTTTAATGGTCTTGGATCCTGGGGTCACAATAATTTCATAATCCTATCTGCTTCTGTTTGTTAGATTTTTATGAAAAGTAATGGTCAGGTTTAATAACTTTTATGAAAGTGCTTAAATTTATGGATTTCTTTTCTTTATAAAACTTCTCTTGATTTTCCCTTTTCAGAAGATGATAAGATGACCTCACAGAGGAAAGGTAAATTATTATTCAGGTCTATACTACCATCTTGGTTTCAAGTGGCATTTTCATTGGATTCCATCATGCTTTTTTCAAGACTTTCAGTCTACTTCTGACACATTAACTGCCATGTTGGTGGTTGTGCAGAAGCAGTCAGGGCTCTATGAACAGTAAATCTGACAATAGCAGTGATTATGACCAAGCAACATAACTAATGTTTGTGGATGACCCCTTATCCCATCAAGCTCAAATTATTTGAAAGATTCTATTTACTATTTTCACAAAATATACAACCAATTGGCATTCTCTTTAGACAATTATATAGGGAACATAACTAAAAAGAAATGTTAGATAGCACACATGCTATGCCCTGTTTTGTTCAATGACAAATTACATATACAGAGGATTTTCAATGTAGGGACTTGTTTTTGATTGAATAATATTGGAAGCATAATTTGTCAATAATGGGGGACAAAGGAGTCAACTATCTTGAGATCAACACTTAAAACTGTTACCCTGAGGATGGTAAGTCTTAATGAACAAGCTCTTTTCTTCATAAAAATATCTGCTCAGTCAAACCTAATGTATGTCCAGATATATTGAGTCATAGGAATTTCCTGAAGCAAGCAATGAAGTTATTTATTGGTTTGCAGTCTTCACTTCCTGATCAAGATTTGCAGGAGCACATAGTCATGTTTATGCAGAAAATTCAGTTTTCACTGTATCTGAACTGAAATATAGATCATCTCAGTCTAGGAAAGTGATCAATTCAGATCTGCACCACAGTTTTCTATTTCATCATTGAGCATCACGTTTTCCATTGTGATTTAAACCACTCTAAGTATCAGGTTTTCATCTATTCTTCATTGGATAATTGATTGAATGGGACAGTGGCTATGAAAAACATTGTAAAAACTGAATATCACACTTTGGACTACACAGTAATATTAAAGTAGTATTAAGTATTAGTATTCACATCCCATATAATTCAGGATTCAAGCACGATCATATCATATTAGGAGGAGGGCAGATCCCACTTCCAATGCAAAGAAACAGCAGAATGAGATGTGTTGTTATTAGGTCAATTACCTATTTTTTCTTCTAAAATCTTATTTCCTAGGTCACTTACCAATATAAAAGGAACCAAAGAAATCTGCAGTGATGTAAGTTGGTTTTTCTACTAAGATAAAACATGTTCCACCTTAAGAAGCCAAAGTTATATCTACAGTTTTGATGTTTTAACCGGCACCTGTCTAATTTCATGTACTTACTGAGGGAGAGTTTTATGGTGTTTGTGGCATTATCTAGAACACCTGTAAAATTCTAAACTGCAGCATGCAGGATTTTTTCCACTTATCATGACTTTTGTAATGTTTGGACTGAAGATGATTTAAGATTAAAAAATGTTCCAAGATTCCTTTGGCTAAATTATTGATTAGTAAATTTAAGCTCAGTTTTTCTCCTTTTTGAATAAGATTGTAAAAATCTTTTTTGCTGATTGGGCACTTGGATGATACAAGTAGAGCTTGGATTTTCTCAGGGATAATATGCAGCCAGGCATTAATTTATTGAGAAACAAATTCAAAAGCCCTGTTTGTAAATTGTGGCATTTGGCTTTTTATGCAATACAATGTCCATTAGGGGTGGCCTATATATTTATGAACAAAATGCCTCTACAGTTTTCATATCACTCAAAGGAATCTTCTGTTATCGGTGCCTAGGTTTATAGTAGTAAGATCATGATGCTGATAGAAACCAAAGATCAATTCTCTGGCTTTATTAGTGAGTCTTTCTTATAAGGTTTGTCAAATTGAGGGAGATTTCAAATGATTACCTTTGTTTCCATAACTGCTCTGTAAGCCCTGTTTCCTTGAAAATATGGTTAAATGCCTTGCTCCTACAAAAGGGTCCACAGATGTTATTTTACTGCAGACATGAAGCTCTTATACAAGGTGTAAAAGAGTAGGGTTTGAGAGTTATGGCTTGCATGTTTTTTTGCAGTGTTTGCCTGCTAAACAGTTAGTGGGTAGATTAACTTAATCAAATACTAACACCTTTGTACTTCTTTAATTAAGAAAACAAATGATACAATTAAAATATTCTGCAATAAGGAAGTGTTTAAGTAAATTATCATAAATCAACATAATGGAATATTATACAACCGTTAAAATTACAACCTAATGACTATATAGAAACAGAATAGTATAGATACACATGAAAGTGTTTAACATGTAAATTAAATGAATAAGTAAAAAAGAAAGACTAGATGAAAAATTTCAAAAATAAAATGGTTTATTAATAAATATACAAATATGTGTAATTTTAAAGATCTTGTACTGAAGAGATGTGGGTGACACCCAAGGGACAATCAATGCAAATATGACATTTGTTTTGATTGCTTTACCAAATCTTAAGTTAATTATAAATATATTGAACTCATATCAAAGAATGAATGAGGATACAAGGGCCAATATTCAAATATAGGGTCACTTGAATGCCCTAGTTAAGGGAAAACAGGGGTGTGAATGTGAACAGAAATTCAAATCAGCAGGGAGGACAGAATGTGCTAGGGAAATAAAAACAAGAGTATCTTCTTAATAGTCTGAGTTTCTGTAGATTAAATCATCTGGTTTTTTTTCCTATAGTTCATGCCTGGTAGATCTCTATTTTACTGCACCATCTACCTGATCTGAAAGTTTGCATGAAAGCTGTCTTCTTCTTGAAGAATATCAGCTTCTAATCTGTTCTTTCCCCCCCTTATTTTCAAAGAAATTTTAGATTACATAAATGTTATATTAAAAATATAGGGAATTCCCATATAACCCACCCTCTCCCCACACACTTTCTTCCATTTACATCTTTTTGTTTGCTTGTTTTTACTTTATTTTGTACATTTAATAAATGAAAATATAAACAAAAAAAAAGAAAACACTGTTGAATAAAAATATCCATTTCTCAATTAAAAGTACTGGATACATATAAATGCCTTTTTTTAAATCTTACAATACATCGCACAATATATTTGGTTCATAGTAACACTATCATATAGTATTTGTCTTGTGTCTGGGTTACTTCACTCAACATAATGTCCTACAGGTTCATCCATGTGGTCATATGCTTTACAACTTCATTTCTTCTTTCAGCTACATAATATTACATCATGTGAATACACCACAGTTTGTTTTTCCATTCATCTGTTGATGGACACATGGGTTCTTTCCAACTTTTGGCAATCATGAATAATGCCACTATGAACATCAGTGTGCAGATGCCTATTCATGTCACTGCTCTCAGTTCTTCTGGGTATATACCCAGTAGTGGTATTGCAGGGTCACATGGCAAATATATATTCAACTTCTTTAGGAACTGCCAAACAGTACTCCACATTAGTTGTACCATTCTGCAATTTCCACCAACAGTGAATAAGTGTTCCTATCTCCCCACATCTTCTCCAACACTTGTAGTTCTCTCTCCTTTTAATAGTGGCCATTTTGAGAGGCATGAAATGATATTTCATTGTAGTTTGGATTTGCATTTCCCTAATCATTAGTGATGCTGAACATTTCTTCATTTACTTTTTGCCATTTGTATTTCTTCTTTGGAAAAATATTTATTCAAGTCTTTTTGCCCATTTTTATTGGGTCATTTTTCTTTTTATTGTTGAGTTGTAACATCTCTTAATATATCTTGAATATTAAACCCTTATCAGATATGTTATTTCCAAAATTTTTCTCCCATTAGGTTGGCTGCCTTTTCACCCTTTTGACAAAATCCTGTGAGGTGCAAAAGTATTTAATTTTGAGGAGGTCCCATTTACTTATTTTTTCTTTTGTTGCATGTGCTTTGGGTGTTTAAGGTCCAAGAAACCATCACCTACTATAATGACTTTAAGATATTTCTGTACATTTTCTTCTAATAGTTTTATGGTCCTATCTTTTATATTTAGATCTTTGATCCATTTTGAGTTGATTCTTGTACAGGGGGAAAGATAGGGATCTTCTTTCATTCTTTTGGTTATAGATATCCAGTTCTCCCAGCACCATTTGTTGAAGAGATTGTTATATCCTGTTAACATTAATTTAGTAAGTTTGTCAAAAACCAGTTGACTGTATAGGTGAGGGTTGATTTCTGGATTCTCATTTCTATTCCACTGATTGATGTGTCTATCTTTATGCTAGTACCATGATGTTTTGACCACTGTAGCTTTGTAATATGTTTCAACAACAGGCAGTGAAATTCCTCCCACATCATTCTTCTTTTTTAGA
>JAQZBX010047043.1:0-20590 GCA_029593785.1 Cabassous unicinctus | reverse complement strand
GGCAGGGTGAGGAGGGGCAGTTGAAATGCTCAGGCTTTTTTCGGACTTTGGGGGTTGTCCTGAGTGGTGAAGCAGCGACGAATGTAGGCCATTTTCCATCAGAATATACCATGCAGAACTGGGTGGGAGAGAGTGTGGCCTGTGATGTGAACTGTGGTCTATGCTCGGTGGCAAGGCCCCAGGATGTGTATATCCATTGAGGGTGTAGTACCACGTGGATTGGGAATGGTTGTGTGGGGTGTTGTTGGGGGTGTGGGCAGCGGGGAGCATGGAAATCCATGGAGTTTCTTAGTAATATTTGGGTAATCTAGACACCTTTATAAAATGTATACATATATATATAACAAATAACATTTATGTAAACAAATGCACATATATGCATATGTATTATATATCATTTTACAAATAAAAAAATTTAAAAAAAAAAATAAGTACTTGCTCAAGCACTGAAGCAAGAAAAAGATATAAAATGCATCCAAATTGGAAAAGAAGAAGTAAAAATTTCATTATTTGCAGATGACATGATCCTATACATAGAAAGCCCTGAGAAATCTGCAACAAAGCTTCTAGAACTTATAAAGGAGTTCAGTAATGTCACAGGCTATAAGATCAATGCTCAAAAATCAGTACCATTTCTGTACACCAATAATGAGCAATCTGAGGAGGAAATCAGTAAAAGAATGCCATTTACAATAGTCACTAAAAGAATCAAATACCTAGGAATAAATTTAAGTAAAGATGTAAAGGACTTATATATAGAAAACTACACAACACTGTTAAAGGAAATCAAAGAAGACTTAAATAAATGGAAGAATATTCCCTGTTCATGGATAGGAAGACTAAATATCATCAAGATGTCTATCCTACCCAAAGTAATCTACAGATTTAATGCAATCCAAATAAAAATCAACACTGTATTTTTTAAGGAACTGGAAAAACTAACTACAAAATATAATTGGAAAGGTAAGAGGCCCCAAATTGCCAAAGACATATTGAAAAATAAAAAAAATGAAGTTGGAGGTATCACATTACCTGACTTTAAAACATACTACAAAGCTACAGTGCTCAAAACTGCATGGTATTGGCACAATGATAGACATATTGACCAATGGAACCGAACTGAGTATTCTGATTTAGATCCTTGCATATATAGTCATCTGATATTCGACAAGGCCACCAAGCCCACTCAGTTGGGAGATAATGGCGTCTTTAACAAATGGTGCTTGGAGAACTGGATATCCATATCCAAAAGAATGAGAGAAGAATACCATCTCACACCTTATACAAAAATCAACTCAAAATGGATAAAAGACCTAAATATAAGATCCAAAACCATAAAGACCTTGGAAGATAATGTAGGGAAACATCTACAGGACCTTGTAATAGGAAATGGTTTCATGAACTTCACACCCAAAGCATGAGCAGCAAGAGAAAAAATAGATAAATGGGATCTCCTCAAAATTAAAAACTTCTGCACTTCAAAAGACATTATCAAGAAAATAAAAAGGCAGCCTACCCAATGGGAGAATATATTTGGCAACCATATATCTGATAGGAGCCTAATATCCTGCATATATAAAGAAATTCTACACCTCGAAAATAAAAAGACAAACAACCCATTTAAAAAAATGGGCAAGTGACCTGCAAAGAACACTTCTCCAAAGAAGAAATACAAATGGCTAAAAAGCACATGAAAATATGCTAGACATCACTAGCTATTAGGGAAATGCAAATCAAAACTACAATGAGATACCATCTTACACCCATCATAATGGCAGCTAATAAAAAAACAGCAGACTATAAGTGTTGGAGAGGATGTGGAGGAATAGGAACCCTCATCCACTGCTGGTGGGATTGTGGAATGGATGGTCCAGCCACTGTGGAGGACAGTTTGGTGGTTCCTCAGAAAACTAACAATAGATCTTTCATATGATGCAGTGATTCCACTGCTGGGTATATATCTAGAAGAACTGAAAGCAAAGACACGAACAGATATATGCACACCAATGTTCATAGCGGCATTGATCACAATTGCTAAAAGTTGGAATCAACCCCGGTGCCCATCAACAGTTGAATGGATAAACAAAATGTGGTACTTACATACAATGGAATATTACTCAGCTGTAAGAAGGAATAAACTGCTAACACATGGAATAACATGGATAAATCTTGAAGACCTTATGTTGAGTGAAGCAAACCAGGCATTGAAGGATGAACAGTATATAACCTCACTGATTTGAATTGAGGAAATTGAGCAGTCTCTGACAACCATCGTCTGAAAGATAGTTTAACAAGGGAGAGAAGGAGAAGAGAAGGTTGTGAGCCATCACGCATATAGACATAATCTATGGTAAAGTGATAGAGTATAGTTGCATATTGAAGGATAGGACAGGTGGGTAGTGATATTACTGGGTTTGGTGGTACAGGGTTGACAGGTGGGTAGGTTAGGAAGGGTGGGTTAGAATACCAAGGATACTGGAGGTAAAGATGGGAGGGGGACTAGGTGAACATGGGATTTGTGGGTATGATGTTGAAAGTGCAGGAGTAGGAATGTTCTTACGGCAGTATGACAAGGTAGTGTCATTAGTTTAGGGTGTAGGTTGGGGGGGCATTCAGGGAGGGGTGCATCTGGAGTAGGCTTCTGGGGAGTGTGTGAGTGTTCATCCTGTCATAACGTGTTGTGTCGGGGAGTGGAGACCCACACGGTGAATGGGAAGGAGATGGACTACATCTTTAGGAGGACCAATTCACTCAGAAACAGACAGGTGGGTGTCTCTTAGGCACAAGGGTGGATCCTAATAGGAGAGGATAATCAGCATGTCAAGACCTCTTGTTGCATGTAACTATGAATCTTGTCATCCAAAGAGTCAAGACAGGGGAGCGTCATGAGCCCCAGGGGAATGGGGAGGAAGGAACAGAAAAGATCAAATGGGGTATTTAGTGGTCATGGGAAATGTTTTTCATTACCTTAGAGTAATGGACACAGGACATAGTAAATATCATCAAAAATTATTAAACTGTCCCATCTAAATTGTAAACTATACTGTAAACCATTGGCAAAGTTTAGTAGCTATGCTTCATTATCTGTATAACAGTTATAACAATGCTACCATCCACATAAAAAAGGTTTTAATATGGGATGAGGAAAGGGGAAGGAGGTTGGGTATATGGGAGTTTCTAGTATTCTGTGTGTGACTTTGCTGGACCTAAAACTTCTTTGAAAATCAAATGAAAATTCGGGAGACACTGGGGAGTGAGAGGGGGCAGGTGCCACAGTACAGACTGGATACCTAATAATGCAGTGATAAAAGGAAAAATGTTTTTTTTAAAAAATTTTTTAACAATTTTTCTGTTTTTGTCCCCATTTTTTGAATATCCCAATGTTTGATTTTATTTTATTTCTAGCATTTTTTTTAAGTTTCCATGTATTTTATCTCTTATATTTAAACTTATCTTTATTGTTTCATTTTCCTAATTATTGTATTTGGCTATTATATGGGCTTCATCTTCAAGGAAGGTTTGGATCACAGAAGGGTTACAGAGGGGGCAGAAGAGGATCATTGGTGAGGGGTGTCTGGGATGGGGGTTTCATGGGAGGAAGTGCACCTGAATATACATGAAAGATATATAAAATGGTTCAAATGATCAAGGGGTGGGGTATGGTCACAGTAGGTAGACAAACACTCAATAAATGAGGGAATACTAAATTCCCAGCCTGGAGAGCTCAGCCACATTCTCCAAGGGAGCAGAAACAGTCCACCGAGTGCAGGGGCAGAGCCTGGCAAAGGAGGAGGGTCCACTGATGGGTTCTTGCTATTGATGACTAGCCTTATGAGTCTTTGCTCAAGTAATCGAAACTTAGCCTACTGTTATGGGGTGCCAAAGGGTTGCCACCTGAGAGCCTCCTTGTTGCTCAAATGTGGCCTCTCTCTAAGCCAAACTCAGCATATGAATGCATTACTTTCCCCCCAGCATGGAACATGACTCCCAGGGATGAGCCTCCCTGGCAATGAGGGATTAATACCAAGTGCCAACTGGCAATACAACTGGAAAAAGACCTTGAATAAAAGGGGGGAAAGGTAAAAACAAATGATTTCATGTGGCTAAGAGACTTCAAAGAGAGTCAGGAGGTCATCCCAGAGGTAACGCTTATGCATACCTCAGTAGGATCTCATAGAACACCAAAGTGGATATCACCCCCACACAGAGGGGCTCCTGAGGGCTCTGGAGACACCCAGGTCCTATATAAGGGGAGATAGCTCCAGAGATTGATGCCTTATCATTGGGCTCTACTTTGGAATCTGTGTTCCTGAGAGAGACAGAGTTGGACTCAAATAAGTCCTCCCTGCACATGGTCCATCAGTCCCTTCTATTCAAACGTATATGTGATGCTGGAGTTTGTAGGTGTACTTCCAGAGACTGGAGCCTCTGGCCTGCCCATGTGCCAGCTGTGCCTGGAATCTCAATGGAGCTGCAACTCCTACTATACAGCTCAATGGACTCATCCAAGTCACCTGTTGAGAAGACGATGATGGACAATGGCCATCCCAGGGAATGGAGAGAGCCTGCAGCCACAAGCAAGATAATCCCATCCACCATATCCATGGCATATAAGCCCCCTCTCACTTGGAGGTGGAGTGGACATCACCATCCCAAACTCCTCAGGATTGGGGGAAGACCTATGGACTAGAATGGACTTAATAGTATTCTATTGTAGACATAATGTGATTCAAGCAATGGAATAAATTACAACAGTGAGGTGGATCCAGTGGCCACTGGATGCTTTTGGGGCAGGGAAGGGAAAAGCAGTTGTTACACAGGTGTTTTTTCAGGGCTTGGGAATTTTCCTGAGTGACATTACAATGACAGATATAGGCCATTTTACATCAGCATATAACATGCAGAACTGTGTGGGAGAGAGTGTGGTCTACAATGTGAACTATGGTCCATGCTTAGTGGCAAAGCCCCAGGATGTGTATATCCATTGCAGGTGATGTGCAACACTAATGAAAGATGTTTATGTGGGATGGTTTGGGAGGTGTGGGAGGTGGGGAACGTGGAAATCCCTGTAATTTTTGTGTAACATTTATGTAATCTAAGCATCTTTTAAAATATTAAAAAAAAAAAAAAAAAAAAAAAAAACCTGTAGAGGGCAAGCTGCAGGGTGAGTGATTGAGGAACACCAGCAGCCTGAGAAGATAGTTGAAGGTCAAAGAAAGAATACTGTTTTTCTGTGTGTTTTCTTTTCTTTTTCTTCTGTCTCCTTTTTGAAAAAACGAGTTGCTGCTGTCTTGTTTCTTGCTTGCTTTGTATCCCATCCCTTTCTTTCTCTGCTTTCTTTCTTTTATTATTTTGGTTACTGATCTATTCTAACTACACTATTTCTTTTCACTCCTTCATCTTTGTGTCTTTTGTTTTCCGTTGTTCTTTCATTCCATCTCTTTTATTTGGTTTCTAATTTTATGTGTTTGTATTTCTCCCTTTCTCCCTTTTCCTCTGTATACTTTCTCTTTTTTACTTTTTTCTTTCTCTCTTTTCTGTTTTCTTTTCCCCTCGTCTTGCTTTTCCAGCACTTTAATTCATTCTATATATTTTTTCTTTATTCTGTTCTTGTTTCATTGTTTCTATTCCACTTTCCTAATCTTATTCCTCTGTGCTTCTTACTCATGCTAATTTTTCAATTTCCTAGGTCTTCTACATTTGCTCTCCTACCTTTTACTATTAACATTACTATTATTCTTTTTGTCTTACTATCTCTTTCCTTTTCTCTGGTCCTAATTTTTTTCTTTCAAAGGAACATAGGCAGATCTCTCTCACAAAAAATGGCTGAGTGGGGGCAAGATCCTGCCCCAGTGAGCTGTTTTGGGAACCCACAGAGTAGAAGGCTTCAGGGCATCGATCTGGGGGGAGCTGGATGAAGAGATAAATTCCTTAAGGTGCTGCTGGCTTGATTCTTGGTTAATGTGTTTCCTCTTCTTTGATTTCTGCTTTTCTGTGTATACTGATTTTGTATACCAACACTATCTCTTTTCCTTCCTTCATCATTCTATATTCTGCTTTTTGTTGTTGTTCTTACATTCCACCTCTCTTTGTATAGTCCTCAATTTTTCTGGTTTTTATTTCTACCTCATCTATCCTCTTTACTTTCTTTTATTAATTTTTGTTCTTTTTGTCTTTTCTTTTCTCTTTCTCTCTCTCCTCATCATACTGAACTTTTAATTCAGTCTACATATTTATCTCTATTTGGTTTCCCATTTCAATGTTGGTATCCCACTATTTTATTCCTATTACTCTACACTGCTTACATGAGTTAAATATTCATTTTCCAAGGTCTTAAATGGTTCCTCTTCTAACAATTACTATTATTATTGCTATTATCCTTTTACTTTTCTTACCTCTTTCACTTTCTCTGGCCCTAATTTTTTGTTCCATGGGAACAGAGACAAACTAGAATAAGATTAACAAAGTGTCAAAGAGAAAACTTAACACACACACAAAAACAGCAATTAAATAAAACCCTAGAGTAAAGAGAGAAACTAATCAACTGAATAAACCCATCAAGATAAAATGATTACCAAAGGACAACAAAAATTTACAAACCATACTAAGAAACAGGAATACATGGCCCAGTCCAATGAGCAAACTAAAAACCAGGAGGAGGTGCAGAATATTGAACAACTAATCAAAGCTGTCCAAACAAATAGCATGGACCAACATAATGAAGTGAAGGAAGAGATTAAGGATAGTAAGAAGACATTGGGAGAGCACACTGAAGAAATTGTAAACATACATAAAAAGGTAATGGATATGATTGTCATGAATGGCACAATCCAAGAAATCAAAAAGACACTAGAAGCACATAACAGTAGATTTGAACAGGCTGAGGAAAGAATTAGTAATGTGGGACATAGCACATCTGAAATCAAACAGATACTAGAACAGATAGATAAGAAGATAGAAAAAATCCAGCAGGGACTTAGGGATTTAACCAACAACACAAAATGCACAAACATACACATTATAGGCATTCCAGAAGGAGAAGAGAAGGGAAAGGGACAAAAGAAGTGTTGGAGGGAGTAATGGCTGAAAACTTCCCAACCCTATTGAGGGAGATGGACGTACAAGTCCAAGAAGGGCAGCACACCCCAAACAGTATAAATCCCAACAGGCCTACTGTAAGACATATACTCATCAAACTTCCCAATGCTCAAGACAAAGAGAAAATACTGAAAGCAGCAAGAGAAAAGAGAACCATCACATACAAGGGAAGCTCAATAAGATTAAGTGCTGATTTCTCATCTGAAACTATGGAGGCAAGAAGGCTGTGGTACAATATAGCTAAGGTACTAAAAGAAAAAAACTTCCAGCCAAGAACTCTCTATCCAGCAAAGCTGGCATTCAAAAATGATGGAGAGTTCAAAATACTCACAAATAAACAGAAATTAAGAAAGTATGCCAATAAGAAACCGCCCTACAAGAAATACTAAAGAGAATTCTGCAGGTTGAAAGGAAAAAACAGGAGAGAGAAAGCTGGAGGAGAGTGTGAGAACAACTAAAAAGACAAAAAGAGAAATAAAAACAACATATGACATACATAAACCAAAAGAAAATATGGCTAATGTAACTAAATCCTTGAGAGTAATAACACTGGATGTTAGTGGATTAAACTCACAAGTCAATACATACAGACTGGCAGAATGGATAAGGAAATATGACCCATCTATATGTTGTCTACAAGAAACCCACCTTAGACCTAGGGATTCAAGAAGGCTGAAAGTGAATGGGTGGAAAACAATCTTAAAAGCAAATGATAACCAAAAAAGGGAGGGAGTAGCTATACTAATATTGGACTTTAAATGCAAAACTATTGTAAGAGACAAAGATGGACACTACATATTAGTGAAAGGGGTAATTGTTCAAGAAGAAAGAACAATCATAAATATTTATGCACCTAACCAAGGCACCTCAAAATACATGAGGCAAACACTGGAAAAACTAAGTGGAGAAATAGATGCCTCTACAATTATTGTGGAGGACTTTAATACACCATTATCACCATTAGACAGAACATCTCAACAAAGAATCAATAAAGAAACAAAGACTTAGATAAATACATTAGAAGATCAGGATTTAATAGAACACTACTCCCAAATACAGTGGGATATACATTCTTCTTGAGTCCACATGGATCATTCTCAAAGATAGACCACATGTTGGCCACAGAAAAAATCTCAATGAATTCAAAAAGATTGAGATTATACAAAGTAATTTCTCTGAACACAATGGAATGAAATTGGAAATCAGTAAGGGCCAGACAACCATATTAGGCACAAAGATATGGAAGTTAAACAACATACTCTTAGACAAACAGTGGGTCAAAGAGGAACTCTCAAAAGAAATCAATAACTACCTTGAAACAAATGAAAATGACAACACAACATATCAAAACCTATGGGATGCAGCAAAAGCTGTCCTGAGAGAGAAATCCATAGCTATAAATGCATATATCCAAAAAGAAGAAAAAGCTAAAATCAAAGACCGAACTGCACACCTGGAGGAATTGGAAAAAAAACAATAAACTAACCACAAAGGAAGTAGAAAGACAGAAATAACAAAGATTAGAGCAGAACTAAACGAAATAGAGAATAAGAAAGCACTAGGGTAAATAAACAAAACCAGAAGCTTGTTCTTCGAAAAGATCAATAAAATTGACAAACCCATAGCCAGACTAACAATGAAAAAAAGAGAGAAGATGCAAATACACAAAATAAGAAATGAGGAAGGGGATATTGTTGGAGAAGATGCTGAGAGTCAGAGCATAAAGGGTTAAGCATTTGAAAAGCATGCCTGCTGGAGAAGAAACGATAAGCGAATGTCTCCAAGGTCTCTGTGTACTGCAGACGTCAGTAGGAGGAAGCAGAGTGAGATGAACCCACCACTAAGAAGTTACTGTATAAATTCCTAAGAAAAACTATCTAATAATACAGGAACCGGCAGCTCTCCTACATGCCAAGCAGAGGAACTGATGAAAGATGCCCTGATTTTGTTATCAGCTTTGTAGTATAAAAAGCAGCTTCAGCCTAAATAAATTTGCCTGCATTCCTCATGGAGTGAGGTCCCCTGATCCCAATCTTTCTCTGTATCATTCCCGGCACCATCAAACTCCACGTTGTTTTACAACAGGATATCACCACTGACCTCAAGGAAATAAAGAGTATCATAAGAGGATACTTTGAAAAATTATATACCAACAAGAATGATAATTTAGAGGAAATGGACAAATTGCTAGAAACTCGCAAGCAGTATACATTGATGAAAGAAGAAATTGATTAACTCAACAGACAAATTAGAAGTAAAGAGATAGACTCTGTCATCAAAAACTTCCCAACTAAGAAGAACCCAGGAACAGATGGCTTCACAGGTGAATTCTAGCGAACATTCTGGAAAGAACTAACACCAATCCTGCTTAAACTCTTCAAAAAGTAGAAGTAGAATGAAAATTGCCTGACTCATTCTACTATGCCAACATTACCCTAATACCAAAGCCAAACAAAGATGCCACAAGAAAGGAAAATTACAGACCATTCTTTCTAATGAACCTGGATGCTAAATCCTCAACTAAATACTTGCTAACCACATTCAACAACACATCAAATGAATTATAAAGAAGGTTATAAAAACCAAGAAGGTTTTATCCCAGGTATGCAAGGATGGTTCAATATAAGAAAATCAAACAATGTAATACAACACATAAACAGATCAAAAGAAAAAAATCACATGATCATCTCTATAGATGCAGAAAAAGCATTCGACAAAATTCAGCACCATTTCCTGATAAAAACACTGCAAAATATAGGAATAAAAGGAAACTTTCTGAACATGATAAAGGGTATATATGAAAAACCCACAGCTAACATCATCTTCAATGGTAAAATCCTAAAAGCTTTCCTTCTAAGATCAGAAACAAGAAAAGGATGCCCACTATCACTGCTCTTATTTAACATTGTGTTAGAAGTACTTCCCCGAGCACTTAGGCAAGAAAAATATATAAAAGTCATCCAAATTGGAAAGGAAGAAGTCAAAATTTCACTATTTGAAGGTGACATGATAATGATCCTATACATAGAAAGCCCCGAGAAATCTACAACAGAGCTTATAAATGAGCTCAGTAAAGTCACAGGTTATAAGATCAATGCACAAAAATCAGTAGCATTTCTGTACACCAATAATGAGCAATCTGAGGAGGAAATCAAGAAAAAAAAATCCCAATTACAATAGTAACTAAAAGAATCAAATACCTAGGAATAAATTTAACTAAAGATGTAAATGACTTATATACAGAAAACTATAAAACACTGTTAAAGGAAATCAAAGAAGACTTAAATAAATGGAAGAAAACTCCCTGCTCATGACTGGGAAGACTAAACATCATTAAAATGTCTATCCTATCCAAACTGATCTACAGATTTAACACAATCACAATAAAAATCAACACAGCATTTTTTTTTACTGAATTGGAAAAACTAAATATGAAATTTATTTGGAAGGGCAAGAGGCCCCAAATAGCCAAAGACATTTTGAAAAAGAAAAATGAAATTGGAGGTATCACATTACCTGACTTTAAAACATACTACAAATCTACAGTGCTCAAAACTGCATGGTATTGGAACAAGGATAGACATACCAACCAATGGAACCAAATGGAGAGTTCTCACATACACAGTCATCTGATATTCAACAAGGCCACCAAGTCCATTCAACTGAGAGAGAATGGCCTTTTCAACAAATGGTGCTTGGAAAACTGGATATCCATATCCAAAAGAATGAGACAGGAACACCATCTCACATTTTATACAAAAATCAACTTAAGATGGATAAAAGATCTAAATATAACAGCCAAGACCGTAAAGACCTTGGAAGACAATGTAGGGAAGCATCTACAGGACCTTGTAACAGGAAATGGTTTCATGAACTTCACACCCAAAGCACAAGCAGTGAAATAAAAAATAGATAAATGGGATCTCCTCAAAATTAAAAACTTTTGCACCTCAAAGGAAGTTATCAAGAAGGTAAAAAGGTAGCCTACCCAATGGGAGAAAATATTTGGCAACCATGTATCTGATAGGATCCTAATATCCAGCATATATAAAGAAATCCTACACCTCGAAAATAAAAAGACAAAAAACATTTTAAAAATGGGCAAATGACCTGAAAAGACACTTCTCCAAAGAAATACAAATGGCTAAAAAGCACATGAAAAAAAGCTCAACATCACTAGCCATTGGGGAAATGCAAATGAAAACTACAATGAGATTACATCTTACACCCATTAGACTGGTGGCTATTAAAAAAACAGAGGAGAGGATGTGGAGGAATGGGAACCCTCATCCACTGCTGGTGGGAATGTAGAATGGTCTAGCCATTGTGGAGGACAGCTTGGCAGTTCTTCAAAAAACTAACTATGAATCTGCCATATGATCCAGCAATTCCACTGCTGGGTATAAACCCAGAAGAATTGAAAGCAAAGACACGAACAGATATATGCACACAAATGTTCATAGTGGTATTATTCACTATTGCCAAAAGTTGGAATCAACCCAAATACCCATAAATGTATGAATGGATAAACAAAATGTGGTACATACATACAATGGAATGTTATGCAGTTGTAAGAAGGAATACAGTGCTAACACATGGGATAACATGGATGAACCTTGAGGACCTCATGGTGAGTGAAGAAAGCCAGGCATTGAAGAATGAACAGTACATGACCTCACTGATATGAATTAAGCAATTTGAGCAAACTCAGAGAGCTATTGTCTGGAAGATAGGTTTACAGGAAATAGAAAGGGAGAAGAAGGTTGTGAACCAACACCTATACGAACATAATCTATGATAAGGTGAAAGTGTGTAGTTGTGTATTGAAGGGATATGACAGGAAGGTAGTGATATTATTGGGTTGGAATGTGCAGGTTTGACAGGTGGGTAGATTGGGGAGGGTGGGTTGGAAGGTACAGGGAACTGGAGGGAAGGTTGGGAGAGGGACCAGGTGAACACTGGGCATTTGTGGGTATGGGGTTAAAAGTACAACACTGAGAATGCTTTATGGCAATATGACAAGCAAGGGTTATTGATTTAGGGTGTTGGATGGCAGGCAGGCATTCCGGACAGGGTGCACATGGAGCAGGCTTCCAGGGAGGGTGTGAGTGATCATTTTGTCATAATGTGTTGTATCAGTGGGTGGCGACCCACATAATAAGCTGAAGGAGTTGGACTCCCATACTCGGGAGGACCAATTTGTTCACAAATAGAGAGGCAGGAGTCTCTTCAGAGCATGGGCGGTTCCTAATAAGGGAGGACAAACCAGGGTGTCAAGACCTCAGTGTTGTTGCATGTAACTATGAATCTTGTCATCCAAGGAGTGAAGTTAGGGGGTTACCATGGGCCCCAAATGGAGGGGGAGGGAGGAATAGAATAGATTGAACAGGGAGTATTTAGTGGGCAATGGAAGTGCTCTACATGATCTTACAATGATGGACACAGGCCATGTTAAATATCAAAATTTATAAAAGTGTATGGTCTAAAATGTAAACCATAATGTAAGCCATTGACCATGTTCAGTAGCTATGTTTCACTATATGTATATCAGTTATAACAAAGGTACTATCCACATATAAAAAGGTATTAATACGGGAAGGAGGAAAAGGGGAGAATGTTGGGTATATGAGAGTCCCCTGTATTCTGTATGTGACTTTACTGTGACCTAAAACTTCATGAAAACAAAATGAAAAATATTAAGACACTGGAGAATAAATGGAAGAAAATGCCACTGTAAAGACAGGCCACCAGATATTACAGTGATGACAGGCAAAATGTCACAAAAAAATTTAATAGTTTTCATTAATTTTTAATATCCCAATCTTTTCATTTTATTTTTAGTTTTTTTAATTTTTATGTCTTGTATTTCTTATATTTAAACATATTATTATTTCATTTTCCTATGAATTGCATTTGGCTATTTTAATGGTTTCTTTTTTGAAGAAGCTTTGGATCACAGAAGGGTTACAACTGGGGCAGGGGAAGATCATCGGTGTGGGGTGTCAGTGATGGAGGATACATGAGAGGAAGTTCATCTGGGCATACATATAATGTATATAAAAATGTTCAAATGTTCATGGGGCATTGTTACAATGGGTGGAGACTCACACAATAACCAAGAGAATACTGAATTCCCATCCTGGGGAGCCCTGTCACATTCTCTAATGGAGTAGCAACAGTCCCCCAAGTGAGGGGCAATGACTGGCAAAGGAGGATGATTCACTGATGGGCCCTTGATATTGATGACTAGCCTTATGAGTCTTTGCTCTTGAAATTGAAACTTAGCCTATTGTTATGGGGTACCTATGAGTTGCCTCCTGAGAGCCTCCTTGTTGCTCAAATGTGGCCTCTCTCTAAGCCAAACTCAGCATATTAATACATTACCTTCCTCCCAGCATGGCACATGATTCCCTGGGATGACCCTCCCTGGAACCGAAGGATTTCTACCTAGTGCCAACTGGCAAAACGACTGGAAAAAGACCTTGAATAAAAGGGGGGAAAGGTAAAGACAAATGAGTTTATGTGGCTAAGAGACTTCAAAGTGAGTCGGGAGGTCATCCCAGAGGTAACGCTTATGCACATCTCGGCAGGATATCATAGACTGCCAAAGTGGATACTACCCCAAATAGTGGGGCTCCTGAGGGCTCTAGAGACATTCAGGTACTATGGTCAGGGCAGATAGCACTGGAGTTTAGAGCCTTGCCATTGGGCCCTATTTGGAGTTTGTCCTCCTGAGAGTGACAAAGTTGGACTCAATAATGTCTTCCCTACACATGACTCATCTGTCTCTTCTATTTAAACCCATACTTGGTGCTGGAATTTGTATGCATACATCCAAGAGATTTGAGTCTTTGGGCTGTCCATGTGCCAGTTGGGCCCGGAACCTCAGTGGAGTTGCAATACCTGCTCTACTGCTCATTAGGCTCATCCAGGACTACAAACAAGGAGATGATGATGGACAACAACCATCCCAAGGAACAGAGAGAGTCTGCAACTGCAAGCAAATTAGTCCTATCCATCTTCCCCATGGGATAAAAGCCCCCACTCTATTAGAGGTGGAGTGGACATCACCACCCCAGAATCCTCATGATTGGGAAAAGAATTATGGACTAGAGAGGACTTACTGGTATTCTACTATAGACATATTGTGATTCTAGCAATGGAAGAAATTACAACATTGATGTGGAGCCAGTGACCACTGGAAGCTCTGGGGGCAGGGAGATGGAAAAACAGTTGTAATACGGGGGCTTTTTCAGGACTTGGGAATTGTCCTAAATGACACTGCAATGACAGATATATTCCATTTTATATCATCCATTAATATGCAGAACTGTGTGGGAGAGAGTGTAGACTACAATGTGAACTGTGGTCCATGATTAAAGGCAAAGCCCCAGGATGTGTTTATCAATTGCAATGAATGTGCTACACTAATGAAGGATGTTTATGTGGGAGGTTGTGGGAGGTGTGGGAGGTGGGGCTATGGGAATCCCTATATTTTTTGTGTAACATTTATGTAATCTAAGTATCTTTTTAAAAAAAATTTTTAAAGGTTATTATTTAAAAAAATAAAGGTACACTAATTACTAAAAAAAAGAAAAGAAAGATTCTGAGGCGAATCACTTTACTTCAAAAGTAGGAAGCACAGACTGGAATGAAAATAGATAATGACAGGTTTGTCAATATGGTGAGCCATTTGCATAACCTAATAAAGTAACACTTTACAGCATAAAAAACTGTAGATTGAACAATTCTCAAAGAATGTGAGAATGAATTTATATTTTTATAGATAAAATGAAATAGCATAGTGGAATGAAGGAGGAGTGGCCTTAGAATGAGGAAACCACTGGCTCCAAACAGTGACCAGATGCTTGACAGCTGAGAACTGAGGCCAACGATGGTCTCAGGATTCACTTCTGATGAGAGTAAATACAGGCCACATAGCCTGCAGTCTATGAGGTAAGGACACACTGGCCATATCAACTAAGGAAAAAAATAGAAATCCACTGTTCAGTGAGTAAAGTCTATGTGAGAGAATGAAATTGCCAGAGCCACAGGACCTCCTTACAGCCTTTCACACTGGAGATCTTGCCACCACACTACACACACACAAATATTTTGGGAATTTTATCTAGTCCAAACTCTGCCTCCATATTTTTCTCCCTTTCTCTCTCTTTCCCTCTCTCTCTCTGTCTCTCTGTCTCTCTATCTCTACCTCTCTCTCTCTCCTCCACCTTCTCTCTCCCTAGCTCCTACTCTTTTCCCTGCAGAACTTTTGGATTATTATACATGTCTTCTATGGCCACCAATTGGAAATTCTTTATCTCATGCCTTATCAATGCCTATCTATAAATTTTCTCTCCCACAGATCTAGGACCTTATATTTTTATCAAATTTATGGCTTTTAGTGCATTCCCCAAATAAATAAAATAATGATATATTTATGACTCTAATGATTCTACAACATTCAAAGCCTAATAAGGTAAATGTTTTAGCATGAGAGAAATTATTCAATGTATTCATAACAAAACTTTCTGAAACAGGATGATAATTAAATAACTTGCTCCACCTCTAAGAGGTATGGAGTTGGACTTTTCTTCTTGTGCTAGAATTGATAACAGGCAGAGAAACAGGTCCTAACTCTTTTGTATTTTAAAGAAAGTTGCCAACAATTGTGGTTAGATACCTCTTTTCTGGGATTACTAATTGGTGTCGGAACACATCTGCTATTATTAATTACCATACCACGGGAAGCGGGTGTGGCTCAGTGGATGGAGCCCCCGTTTACCATATGGGAGGCCAGGGTTCGCTTCCCGGCGCCTCCTTGTGAGGGCAGGCTGGCGTGGGCTGATGCGGCAAGACCTCACAGCAAGGGGGAGATAAGCAGACACAGAGAAGACATGCAGCAAATGGACACAGCAGCACAAGCAGCAAGGGGGGGATAAATAAATAAAATAAATAAATCTTTAAAAAAAAAAAAAATTACCATACCACACCCATTTCCCAATCTGTAGAAGAAATCCGGAGAGAAGAAAATTGAGTGCGGGTGTCTGGGATGTCTTCATCTTGTGGGAAGGCACAGTGTTTGATTTGGTCACAAAATTCTTCCCCATTGATTCCTTCCCATGCTTGAATCAGAGAGGTGACCCAAAGTAGGGTAGAGTGAAATCTCATTCCTCTGTTTCTAGACTTTTAATAATTAAAATTTCTATTTTTGAGATTGAAATGTTAAGAAGTAGGATAGAGTTATCATTACATTATAAACACAATATAAATTAAATGAACTAGAACTTCAAATAACTTAAAGTATACATTTACACTCACTGTCTATTCATAGAGTAATATTTCAATGTACAGAAAAAATGTGTATGGTTTTTCTGATGGATAAATTCCTGCATCAAAAATATAATCAAATATGAATAAAAACAAGAGCTTAACAAAAGCTAAATATCCTCAAAATAGATTTAGTATATCATATATCAATGACTGGTTGCGTGATGAGCACTTTTTAGAATATCACATCTAGGAGGAAATGTCCTTGAAACACTTGTTTAATGATCTTTGAAATTATCCAGGGGTGAAAAGGAGAAATATATACCAACATATTAAAAGAAATAAAAGGATTCTATGCAAACTTTGTAATGTTTATTACTAAATGAATATAACAGAATAAGAATGTATTATTAGAGAAAGGGAAACTTTAGTAAACTTTCCTTTGAGTAAATTGATATTGGTAAACTGGACAGCTAGTGAGATGCTGGCCCAATTTTGCAGAGAACAGAGGGCAGATAAGGATGAAATGAAAAGGTGACACCAAGAATTGGGGCAGACACACAAAAGGGGGGGCCACAGGCCATCAAAGTCCAACAGTTTTAAAATTCTGCCCAGAACTCTTGCTACATTCCCATACTTTAAAAAGCTTTTATAAGTCCCTTTCATCTCAGGTCTCATCTCTGGGCTTTATTGTAGCCTTTTGGGGAGAATAGCTGCCCTTTAGCTACAAATCAAGGCAGGCAACAGTCCACTAGCCATATCACTCACCATTAGCATAAGGCAGCCAGCGTTTCTGCACTGAGGAAGTAAGTCTTGATTTCCTTGTGCTGTCTTCTCAAGAGTATACCCCTCTCTGGTTCTGTGGGTCCTTAGTAAAGCCCAGAAAGAAAAATCACCAGAATTCCTGTGGCCTCAAGATGTGGAAATCTCCACAGGTCACTGAGACAAGAAACAGCAGGGTTCTTGGGAAGTGTATACGGGTCTGACCTCTGTCCCAAATGGGAACTCGCTTTCTTTACCACCTTTGCCTGAAGGGTCACCCCAGTGGAAGTTCTTTGCTATCCTCCACCAAGAGTTATGTCTTTCTCTCAATGACCCAGGCCTTTTTATTTTCAGTAAAGATATGGCTTTCAGTACCTTTCCCCAAACTCAATTACAAATAATGATTCAAGAGAAAATATTTTACCTAATAAGACCAAAATGAATATTTAGACAAGTATGAGAAAAATTAACAAACACTTTCATTGTTTTTTCTGCATTTGGATAGCTATTTACCTCATTGCTTTCCCTCTCTTTGGACTAAACTAACACATCTCTAATATTTCACTTCATTTCTTATATCGTGCGTCTGACATTGTGTAGAGCCAAGAAGGTAAAATTAACATTAACTCATACAATATCTGGCTACATATAGTACTGCCCTGATTCTTCATTAGTCTCTAGCTTTATTTGTCCAACTACAACCTGGAAAATACTTTCCCAGTGTTCATCTCATACCTGCCTTCACCTCTTTGTTCTTCAGGCTATAGATGAGGGGATTCAGCATGGGTGTGACCACACTGTACTGCAAGGAGAAGATCAGCTCCAGGGGTGATCCTGAAGTTGGCATGAGACAGTGGAGAAAACCAGAGCCACAGAAGAAACTCATTGCAGTGAGGTGGGAGGAGCAGGTGGAGAAGCCCTTGCTTCTGCCTGAGCCGGAGCTGAAGCTCAGGATGGTGGAGATAATGCAGGCATAGGATAAGAAGACCAAGAGGAAAGTTCCCAGCCCATGCAGCAGAGAGGAACATAGCAAGGCAATGATATTCCTGGAGATGTCAGAGCAGGACAGAGGTAAGAGAGAGGGCAGCTCACAGCTGTAGTGGTGGATGATTTGGGCCTCACAGAACCCCAAGTTCATAGCTACAATGATGTTTATGAGGGCATCCAGAAAGCCCAGTACCCATGAGGCCCAAGCAAGCTGCAAACACAGCTGTTTCCTCATCACCTGGCCATAGAGCAGGGGGTGGCAGATGGCAGCGTAGCAATCATAGGCCATCACTGCGAGCAGACAGCCCTCAGTCCCTGCTGTGATAAACACAAGGAATCCTTGAGTCAGGCAGCTCTGTACTGAGATGAATTTTTTCTCACACAGAAGGTTCTCCAACATCTTGGCAACAATAACTGAAGAGAAACAAAGATCCAGGAAGGAGAGATGCCTCAGTAAGAAGTACATGGGAGTGTGGAGGTGAGAATCAACCCTGATAACCAGCAGCAGCATCAGGTTCCCTGTCATGGTCAGGAGATAAATCACCAGAAAGAGCACAAAGAGCAGAGCCTGAAAGTGGGGGTCTACAGACAGCCTGAGGAGGATAAACTCTATGATGGTGCTGTGGTTGCCCAAGAAGACACAAAAGTGACAACCTTAAAATAATCCAGAAAATCATGACACTGAAGTTTCTTATATCTTCCAACCAGTCCATACATTGCATTGTTTCATTTTTAATATCACTGTTAAATGACAAATAATTTTTGTCTACTACTCTGGGCCAGGTTTCATGTTAGGCAATTTAAATGTAAGGGGAATAAGACATGGACTTTTTCATTTTAAAGGTCTGACTTAAGTAAGTAAACATATATAGAGACAAGAAATTACAAAACATTACAAGTAGTGCAATGAGAAGATTTTGGGAGTGGGTCAGTATTGACTGAACATTGAACTATTTGTGCAAATATTTTTAAAAGGTCATGTTCAGATTTTTAGGTAGTCATGTAGTTTGACAGAACAGTGCATTCAAAGGTAGAAAAGATTGATAAATGGAATATTTCTGAGTATGTAAACCCTAGAGTATGAATGAGCTGCATAGTGTGATCACTGACAGCTAAGCATCAGACTTGGTTCAAATCCCACCTCCATTGCTAATTAGCTGTGAGAACTTGTCCATGTGACATCCCTGCTCTGTGCCTCAGTTTTCTTGTCTGAAAAATGAGCTAATAATAGTAACAACTTCATAAGGTTTTTGTGAGGATAAAATATAATAATATGGTATATTTAGAAAAATACCTTCTCAACAATGCTCAATTATTCTTATCATCATCACTCTTATTGCTTGAGGTTATAATCGTAGGCAGGTGTCAATATTAAATCCTCATGCAGGTGATTCACTAACAGGAATTAAATTTGCTATTACAATTACAGCTACTGTTGCTTCCGAAAGGAGGTATAAGGAAATCACCTAACGATTACTAAGGTAGCTGAAGATTGACATTTTGAAATCACTCTGGAGTGTTTCCCTTCCAGTGTTTTACTATTTTGAAATCACTGAGGGTAGTTTCACTCAGAAAGTCAGGACATGTAATTGTCCTTGAAATGAAGAGCTGCCATACTTGAGAAAGGAGATAGCTGGGACTCGGTCTACCTTTAGCTCTCGTCTTGACATTATTCTCTGTGATGGATGTATATCTTTCTCAGCTGGACAAAGATCAGGTAGATGAATGGGCCTCATGCCAGAGCCCAGAGGAGTAGCCAGGATGGAGAACCCTGTGCAGAACAGCACCTGCTGGACAGTTTCCCCAGACAGAGTTGGAGAGGCAGAGAAGTTGGGCAACTCATCCTTTCAGTCGTCTGACAGTTTAGTTTGCCAGGGCCAATTGCTCCTCATCTCTGCACCACAGGATGTAATCTCATCAGTCTTTCCCAGTCTAGAAAGGCTCCTTAAAACATATAGTATTGTAAATACCTCCATTGTGCACCTGTCTGACTTTGATTCTCAATTTCTGTTCTGAGCATCCAGGCCCCAAGTCCCTTTCTCAGATCCAGATTGTGTTCCTGTCCTTACATTTTACATTTATCGAAGGCTTCACATCTGGTTTCTAATTTTAGGATGCCCAGGTAAACAGCATTACCCATAATTTCCAACTCTGGCGTACTAGAGCTTGACCTCTAGGCAACTCCTATGACTCATTATGGTGGCACTGCTGGTTCCTGGTTCTGGCTGATCCTGAATAGCCCAAGACCTGATTATCCAAGGTTTATCACAGACGTTGCTACCCAATCAAGGGTGACACCTGAGTCCTTACTCATTAATCTGCACCAGTTATCCCTGTGTCAGACCCCTTCCCATAACCCAAATCCTGATTACCTGGATATTCGGTCCAGCAAGGTTCCCTAATGCTCAATGAAGCTACAGAACTGTGATTTAAATCTGGTGTCTAAGAAGTTCAATCAAGTGTAGAATGCCAT
>JAQZBX010047042.1:0-20225 GCA_029593785.1 Cabassous unicinctus | reverse complement strand
ATGCATATACATAAAATAAGAAACAAGGAAGGGGATATCACCACTGATCCCACAAAAATGAGAAGTAACTTAAGTGAATAATTTGAAAAATTGTATGCTAACAAGATGGATAATTTAGAGGAAATGAAGAAATACCTAGAAACACACAAGCAGGCTACATTGACAAAAGAAGAAACTGATGAAATCAACAGCAAAATCACAAGCAATGTGACTGAATTAGTCATCAAAAACCTCCCAGCTAAGAAGAGCCCAGAACCAGATGGCTTCACAGAAGAATTCTATCAAACATTCCAGAAAGAACTAACACCAATCCTGTATAAACTCTTCTAAAAAATAGAAGTGTAGGAAACATCACTTAACTCATTCTATGATGCCAATATGACCTTCATACCAAATCCAAAGATGCCACAAGAAAGGAAAACTATAGAGCAATCTCTCTAATGAACCTATATGCCAAAATCCTTAACAAAATACTTGCTAATCATATTCAACAACATATCAAATGAATTGTACACTATGACTAATTGGGTTTCATCCCTGGTATGCAAGGATGGTTCAACATAAGTAAATCATTCAATGTAATACACTGAATAAATAGACTGAAAGGTATAAATCACATGATCATCTCTATACATGCAGAAAAAGGATTCACAAATTACAGCCCCCTTTAATTATACTTCCAAAGACAGGAATAGAAGAAAACTTTATCAACATAGTAATATATATATATGAAAATCCCACAACTAACATCATATTCAATGGTGAAATCCTAAGAGCTCTCCCTCTAAGATCTGGAAAAAGACAAGGATGCCCATTCTCACCAATCTTATTCAACTTTGTGTTAGAAGAACTTGCTCAAATACTTAGGCAAGAAAAAGAAATAAAGGCACCAAAATTGGAAACAAAGAAGTAGAGGTTTCACTATTTGTGGATGACATGATCCTAGACCTAGAAAGCCCTACAAAATATTGAACAAAGTTCTAGAGCTTGTACATGAGTTCAGTAAAGTGGCATGTTATAAGATTAATGTGCAATAATCAGTAGCATTTCTGTACACAAATTATGAGCAATCTGAGTAAGAAATAAAGAAAAAAAATCTCATTTAAAATAGTTGCTATAGGAATCAAATACATACAAGTAAATTTAACTAAAGATGTAAATGACTTGTATGCAGAAATATACAGAACACTGTTAAAGGAAATCAAAGAAGAAGTAAATAAATGGAAGAATATTCTGTTTATGGATAGGAAGACAAAACTCATTAAGATGTCTATTCTACCAAAACTATTTAACAGTTTAATGCAATTCCAATAAAAATTACCACAGCATTTTACGCTGAATTGGAAAAACTAACTATGAAATTTATTTGGAAAGGCAAGGGACCCCATATAGCCAAAGGCATATTGAAAAAGAAAAATGAAATCAAAGGAATCACACTACCTGACTTTAAAACATACTATAAAACTGCAGTGGTCAAAACTGCATGGTATAGGCACAAGGATATACATACTGACCAATGGAACCAAACTGACACTTCTGATATAGATCCTCACATATACAGTCAATTGATTTTCAACAAGGCTGCCAAGCACAATCATCTGGGAGAGAAGAGCCTCTTAAAAAAATGGTGCCTGAAAAACATTATATCCATATCCAAAAGATTGAGAGAGGAACACCATTTCACACCTTATGCAAAGATTAATGCAAGATTGATCAAAGATCTAAATATAAGAGCCAAGACTATAAAGATATTGGAAGATAATAAAAATAAGCACCTACAAGATATTGTATTAGGAAATGTTTTCATGGACTTTACACACAAAACATTAGCAATGAAAGAAAAATAGATAAATGGGACTTCCTCAAAATTTAAATCTTCTGCACCTCAAAGGACGTTATCAAGAAAGCAAAAAGGCCACCTACCCAATGGGCTAAAATATTTAGAACCATAAATCTGATAGGAGCCTAATATCCAGCATATATAAAGAAATCCTACACCTCAAAAATTAAAAGACAAACAACCTATGATGTGGTTGATGTCCGTGATGGGGTTGAAGCATCTAGGTTTGCATTGGATTGGTGTGACAGTGGTGCAGGATGTTATTAGAATGGGTGGTGCAGGTCTGTGATGGGGGTAAAATGGGGAGGGTGTGTTGGACTCTCCATGGAACTGGGGGTAAGGTTGAGGGAGGGAGGAGATGAACTCTGGGGATTTGCAGGTATGTGGTTGAAACTGCAATTTTGGAAGCGTTTTTTGGCAAATATGGCAGGGGAGGGTGGCTGGTTTAGGGTGTTCAATGTTGGGAGCATGCAGGACAGGGCAAACCTGTGTCAGGCTTCTAGGGATTGTGTGAGTGTTCATCTTGTCATAGTGTGTTGAATCAGTAGGCGGAGACCCACATAATGAGGAGGAAGGTGTTGGACTCCCATCTTAAGGAGTCCTGCCATGTTCTCAAATAGAGAGGCAGAATTCTCTCAAGAGCATAAACAGTGCCCAATAGAGGACAGGCCAATAAGTCAAGCCCTCAATGTTGTTGTACATAACTATGATTCTTATTCTTCAAGTATTGAAGCTCGGTGGTTGCCATGGGTTCAGAGGGGAGGGGGAGGGAGAAACAGAACAGATGGAACATGGCACATTTTGGGGACAATGGAATTTTTCTAAGTGATCTTGCAATGTTGGAAACAGGCCATGTTAAATTTCATCAAAATGTATAAAAGTGTATGGTCCAAAATGTAAACCATAATATAAATCATTGACCATGTTTAGTAGCAATGTTTCAATATTTGTACATCAATTATAACCTAATGTACCATTCACATGTAAAATGTTATTAACAGGGGAAAGGGAAAAGGTGGGAGGATGGTGAGTATATGAGAAAACTCTGTATTCTGTACATCACTTTTCTGTAACCTAAAGCTTCTTTGAGGACAAAATGAAAAAATAAGACACTGGGAGAATAAACAGAAAAGAATGTCACTGTACACACAAGACAACAGATCTTGCAATGATGAAAGACATATTGTCAAAAATATTTTATTTTTTAAAATTTTATATTTTTTATTATTCAAATTTTAGAATTTTTTGTATTTTATTTGTCATTTTTAAGGCTATCATTATTTCATTTCCTTATTAATTTTATTTGGTTATTTTATTGGCTTCATTTTTTAAGAAGTTTTGGATCACAGAAGGCTTACAACTGTAGCAGGAAAGATAATTGTGGGGTGTCAGTGATGGAAATGGGAGGAGGTTCACCTCGGGCATATCTCTAAGGTATATGAATGTGTTCAAGTGTTCACTGTACTTTATCATGGTGGATGGAGATTCACACACTAACTGAAAGAATATCAAATTCCCATCCTGGGGAGCTCTGCCACATTCCCTAATGGGAGAGCATGGATCCCCAAAGTACAAGGGCAGTGATTAGTGAAGGAGTATGAACCATTGATGGACCCTTTATATTGATGACTGTACTTATGAACATTTACTTTATAAATTGAAACTTAGCCTAGTATTATAGGATGCCTAAAAGTAACCTCCTGAGAGCCTCCTTGTTGCTCAAGTGTGGCCTCTCTCTAAGCCAAACTCAGCATATAAATGCACTAGCTTCCCCTGAATGTGGGACATGATTCCCAGGGATAAGCTTCCCTAGCACTAAGTGGTTACTACCAAGCCTCAACTAGAAATGCAACTGGAAAAATACTTTGACCAAAAAGGAGAAAGGGTAAAGACAACTTAGTTTATATTACTCACTTCAAAGTGAGTCAAGAAAACATACCAAAGACTAAGCTCATGCACATCTCAGCAGAATTCTATTGCTTGCCAAAGTAAATATTGCCTCAAATAACAGGGCTCCTGAGGGCTCTGGAGACATCCAGATGTGATAGGAAGAGCAGACAGTTCAGTAGATTGGTGCCATGCCAGTGGGCCCTACTTTGGAATTTTGCTTTCCCATGTGACTGAGTTGGAATCAGTTGTGGTCTCCATAAACATGGCTCTTCTACTCCTTCCATTTGATTCTATAGTTAGTACAAGAATTGATAAGTGTATGTCCCAGAGACTTAAATCTTTAGGCTGTTCATGTGCCAGTTGGGCCCTGAATCTTATCAGAGTTACAACAGCTACTCTCCAGTTCATTGGTCTTATCCAGGAAAACTAACAAGGAGATGATGATGGACAAAAACCATTCCAAGGAACAAAAAGAGTCTGCAACTGCAAGCAAAATGGTCCCATCCATCTGCCCCATGGGAACTAGGCCCCCTCTCATTTGGAGGTAGAATGGACAACACCATCCCAGAATGCTCAGGATTGAAGAATGAATGATGGAGTAGAGTAGATTTACTGTTATTATACTGCAGACTTTTTATGATTCTAGCAATGGAAGAACTTTTGTCATTGATATGGAAGCAGTGGCCACTGGAGGTTCTGGGAGAGAGGGAGGGAAAAATAGATGTAGTATGGGGAAATTTTTAGGACCTGGGAATAATCCTGAATGACATTGAAAAGACAGATGCAGGCCATTGTATATCACCATAATTTACAAAATTGTTCATGAGAGAGTGTAAACTACAATGTAAACTATAATCCACATTTAGTGGCAATGGTCTAAGATGTGTTGGTCAATTGTAACAAATATACCACACTAATGAAGGATGTTGTTGATGTAAGTAAGTGTGGGAGGGGTAGAGAATTGGCTGTATGGGAATCCCTTATATTTTTTAGTGTAAGAGTTATGTAATCTAAGTCTCTTTAAAAAATAAAAAGTATATATAAAGAATGATTCAAGAAAATGAACAAGTGTATTTCTACAAGAATAACTTAATATTAATCAAAAAATTAAAAAAAATTACTTGAAGGGAAACACATTTTTAATAACCATTGCTTAAATTTTTAAAAATATTCAAATATAGGAAAAGGAAGAATAGCATAAATATAAGAATGCCCTTCTTTTAGAAGTGCTAAGAATATGGTGATATGTGGAAAAATTACAACTAATTTAACTTATGGACAATAGTTAACAGTAATAGTGTAATATATTTGGAGCAATGGCAAGAAGATATCTCAATACTAAAGGACAATAGGGGGGCATAGGTGAGTGAGGGATTTTTCCTTTTAAAGTAATGAAAATGTTTTAAATTGAATGAGGTAATGACTGCACAACTCTGTGATGAAAATGAGACGTACTGAGTGCCCACTTTGAATGGATGGTACTACCGTCTATATGGGACTACATAGCACAGGGAATCCAGTGGTGGATGATGGACTGCGGTTAACAAGAAAAATATAAGAACATTTTCCCATGAAGGATAACAAATAAATAATACTAATACAGGGTGTTAATTGTGTGGGTTGGGGAAAAATACACCAAATGTAAGATATGGCCTATAATTGTAGTAATATTTTGAAGATTTTCTTTCATAGTTTGTAGCAAATATTTCACAAGGCAATGTGTTGGTGGTGAGAAAATATATGGGAGCCTTGTATGATGATATGCATGTTTGTATTGTAATTTCACATATTTTATTATACACTTACACTTTATGTATGTTCATGTATGAATGGTATACTTGAATAAAATTTTATTTTAAAAATCATATAAGAAATTAACAAGTATAGTTATATAAAGCATACTTTAATGTTAATTAAAAAAGAAAAAATCTTTTAAGGGAAATACATTTCTAATAACCGTTGCTTAAGTTTAAGTAGAAATAATAAAAAAGAAGAAAACATACTTTCTTAAATACAGCATGAATATTAGAGAAAATCAAAACCACAATTCCAGATTGTGCAGCAGCATTTTAAAAAGGAAATAATAGAAATCTACTTGACTAAAATGTGTAGGATGTCACAAAACTTAGATTCATTATAAATTCTTAGCTTTGGAGCTTTTCTCTATTAAAATTCTGAAAATATATGAGTGAAGAATTTTTAAATTTATATATTTTTAGAACATTAACTCACAGAAACAAGGAAAAAGGAAATATTTTTAATCATATTAAAATTTAAAAAATGCATAGTAATTACTGAAACTTGTTGATACATCAAAGAATATTAAGCTTTTCAGATTGTTAGCAGGTCAACACAAAAAAGGCATGAACACATGCATGTATTTAACCTCATGAATTTACCAAACTTCAGGGCTTATAGCATTGCAAGATGAGATTTTTTATTTCACTCAGATTCCAGGAAAGCATTCATCTCCCAAATTTAAATGATAAAGACTATAGTGATTAGTGAAAAACAAAAGCTGCTATTTATGGAAACAGAAACTGAAAAAGTTATATATGTAATATATTCATAGAAATACATAAGATTAGTCCAGACAATAAAGAATCCTATCAAAAATAGTTAGAGGGGAGCAGGTGTAGTTCAGTGGTTTGAGTGCCTGCTTCCCATGTATGAGGTTCCAGGTTCAATCCCTGGTACCTCCTACAAAAAAAATTAGAATATTTCTATTCTCTTTAAAGATTTATAGTATTTTTGAAACTTTTTTTAATTTTAACATATACTTTTCTTCTATACTTAATTTTATAACAATATTTTACTTTGCTTCATGACAAAGTCTTTTTCTTTTTAGCTGTTTAATATAAGATTATCCAAAAATATTTATTAAACACCACTGAACTTTTTCACAACAAAAGCTGTTGTATATTTAATATTTTGCAAGAATAAGCATTCTGATGATCTGGTCATTAAATTCTTTCTATCCATCACTTGATTTGATCTTTAAAGTAAATCTATATATTTAGAATTGTTTTCCTTGTAGAGTTGAGGGGCTAGATTTATATTTTTAGCAACTTGCTAAGGGATATACAGCTAAAAAGCTACCAGATCTAGGATATAATTTCCGCATTTTTCAGTTCAAAGCATCACTCTTTAAGACTGTGCTATATTTCCTGTGTTTAGAAAAAATGATTTTTGAAATTACTCTCCATAATAAAATTCGCTGCTATTGAAATATGCCCTGGGATTTCTATGATATAATTTGAAGGATGACAGCTTATTTTTGTTTTTTACTCATTAGTTGCCCTTAAAATCATGTATTTAAACCACAGGTTTAACACATATTTCATGTCTAGCAATTACTGTATGGGTATCTACAATCATAATCTTGGGATTTTTCCAGAATATGTGTGGTCAAACAGAGGTCTTCTCAACAGAAATTCAAACTATTTAAAAGGTGCTACTGTATTTAGAGAGAGACCAAATAAATACCCAAACAGGAAATAAAGAAAAGATGCACTTAAATGTTCAGCATCCCTGTCATTCCAATTGCCTGGAGCCCTCTCTCTTCTGCAAGACTCTAAAGAGAGCACTTTTCACCTCTTTGTTCCTAAGACTATAAATGAGTGGATTCATAATGGGGATCACAATAGTATAAAACACACGCCACTTGATCCTTTCCCAATGAGCAAGAATTCTTTCATTTTAAATAAGTAAAAATCATGGTGCCATAAAAGATGGTGACCCCCAGGAGGTGGGAGGCACAAGCAGAGAAGGCTTTGTGCTTTCCTGAAGTGGAATTAATTTTCAGGATGACAGTCAAAATGGACCCATAGGACATAGAAATTATGGTAAGAGAAACCTTTACATTTAAACTACCGAGGATGAATATCATGATTTCAATGTCACAAGTGTCAGTGCAGGACAGGGCTAAAACTGGTGTTAAGTGACAGAAAAAGTGATAGATTGCAATGGAGTTGCAGAAATGCAAATTGTTCATGTAAACAACGTTGACTAGTGATTCAGTAAAACCAATCATGTAGGACCCAGTGATGAGGGATCAGCAAAGTCTCCTGGACATAACAATTTTGTAGTAAAGAGGTTTGCAGATAGATACATAGTGGTCATAGGCCATTAAAGAGAGAAGGAAGCATTCAGTGACAACCAATAAGAAAAAAAAATGACATCTGAGTGAAGCAGCCAATGAATGAAATATTCTTGTTGGTATTCACTAAATTTTCTAAAGGTTTAGGTGTGATGATTGTTGCATAACTGAGGTCAAGGAATGACAAATGACTGAGGAAAAAGTACATGGGGTTGTAAAGCTGGAGATCCAGGTAAATAATCATCATCTCTGAATGCCCAAGCACAGTAATTAGGTATATCAGGAGAAACAGCATAAAGAGGATCCACCCAATCACTTCAGAGTCTATCAATCCCATTAGGATGAAGTTAGACATATTTGTGGTATTCCTATTTCCCATAGCATTCAACTGTTGTAAACTGTTGAGAAATCAAAAGGGATACTTGACTGGAATGACTTCAAAACACTTTTTGCTTATAAGAATTATGAGGCATTAAAAAAAATTATTTCAGTGATTCCAGATATTTTTAATAAAGAGTTGTTTCCACAATATGACAAAAAAAATCTGAGTTTTACTACCAAATATAATTAGGTATAAATGAACATTTGGATATTATATAATAGGAACTCATATATATTGCATAATTAGAATAAACATGGCACTGTTTTAAATGCATCCCTTAATTAACACATTAATCGAGATGATAAAAAGGGCATGGCAATTTAAGTAATTCATGCAGAGTCACAAATTTTAAATATTGTTGGTTCTGTGATTCTACCAAGATTTATTTAGTGCAAAGATCATGCTCATAACACTATATTTCTACTTACATTTAATTTCAAATAAAATGATTTATTTAGTGCAAAGATCATGCTCATAACACTATATTTCTACTTACATTTAATTTCAAATAATTATGTAATAAAAAATGATGCAGAGTTTCAATGCATCATTTACTGTTCTTTTGAATCCAAAATGACTTAAAACAAATGAACAGTCAGAAATTAAAACAGAAGGTGTATTCATACTATTGAGGAGTCCTTATTATTTATTTTCAGAAGATATTTGACACAGATTACAAAATCAAAATTCTTCCAAAAATTATTTTTCAAAATATGTTCATTGTTTGAAGACTCTGATTCCATGAATTCTATATTTCCATTTCTACAAATCCTGAAATACTTTTTAAAATATTTTTATATTTTAAAATATATTTTAAAAATATTTTTATATTTAAAAGAATGACATTGTTATAGGATTAAAGATTATTCATTATGCAAAAATTATTATACAAGAAAATTCAGAGAAGATAATGAAAATTATTCATTAATGTTACTATTCTTTAGTTGTATTTCCTTTTATGTAATTTTCCTTTGTGCATAATATAAAGCTTATTTATATGTATATTTATGTATTAATGTAATATTGTACATTAATGTGTAGTAATACCCTGATTTTATTACTAAACATTTATAATAAGCTTTAACCTATGATATAATAGATTTTATAAAACCCAAAATTTCATGTATTTTGCATTAACTGCTGCAAGATAACTAACTTATTTCTAGGAGTGTTCATTAGCTGATAAATTGGCTTTTTGGAGGTGCCATGAGGAAAACTTGGTCATGTTTCTCTAGTAAGGTTTTGGAGAGTCAACTAATTCAATAACATAGCAGATGTAAAGTTGTATTTAGCCACTACATGTCCATGCATTTTTCTTGATTGACTTTTACTATATTAAAAGAAATATGAGAGAAGAAAGTAAAATCAATGCTGAAATGAGTGAAGATTTTATAATGATATTAATATCCAAAAACTTACTTTCTCTATTTACCAAGAGGTTAAATGCATCCCTGTGAATCTTTCATTTATTAATAATAATGAAATCAATTTTCATGTATATTTAGAAGAAAATCATACAAGAACTCATTGTTTGATGGATATTTGGTATTTTAGTTTGACAAAGGCTGAAAATGCAAAATACCAGAACTGAGTTGGCTTTATAATGAGAATTTATTAGGGTAGAAGATTACAGTTCCAAGGCTGTGAAAATGACTAAATCAAGGCATCGTCAGACATGCTGTCTCAACAAAGGTCAGCTGCTGGCGATCACATGGCAAGGCAAAATGGCTGCCATAGTCTGCCTTTTCTGCTAGGCTCACTTTCTCCCCAATCTCAGCTGTGGGCAAACAGGCATATGTCTCTTCTCTCTCCTCTCCTGTTGCTTCGGCTTCAGTTGCTCTGCTGATTCCAGCCTCCCTCCTCTCTCTCAAACTCTCAGGGTTTCTGTCTTTCTGTGCCTGCAGGCAAATCTGGAGTACTCTCTCACATGGCAGTGTAAAAGCTTGCAGTTCTTTCTATGTGTGTCTCTGCTTTCAGTCTTCAGTTTATATAAGACTCCAGTAAAAAGATTAGGACCTACCTTAGGTTACACAATCTAATTAAAAGTCCTTAACTGAAGGAATATAAGGAAAAGGTCCCTTAACTGAATCTTAACAAATGATCCCACATAAAATAGGCTTATACACACAGGAATGATTTAGCTTAAGTACGTAACTTTCTGGATTCCACAAAAAACTCAAACCAGGTCATATGGGTTTTTATCATCTTTTGGCTATTATGCATAATGCCACCATGAGCATCAATGTGCAAATATCTGTTCAAGTCCTTATTTTCAATTCTTTTCGGTATATACCTAGTAATGGAATTGCCGGGATGTCTGGTAGATCTATTCTTAGCTTTCTGAGGAATCACAAAACTCTTTCACAGTGGCTGCCCCATTTGAAAATGCTTCATTGTTGCTTTCATTTGCATTTATCCAATACATAATGATTTGAGCATCTTTCACTGTGCTTTCTGGCCATATGTATATCTTCTTTGGAGAGATGTCTATTCAAGTCATTTGCCCAATGTTTAATTTTTTTTTTTCTTTCTTTTTGTTGTTATGTTTAAGGATTCCTTTATATATTTTGGATATTGGGCCTTTTTCAATATGTGGTTTCCAAATATTTTCTCCCATTGAGTAGATTGTAGATTTACTTTCATGATAAAGTCCTTTGAGGTGAAATTTTTTTAAATTTTGATGAGGTCTCATGATAGAGAACAGAAAGAAACAGTATGTCTTTAAGAATTTTCTGAAGCAGTAAGTTGTGATAGGAAAAGAATGCATGACCTTTTGTCCAAGCAGAAAACTGCCAAGGACAGTATATGCAAACACTGGAAATAACCCAGATGAGACACCTGTGTTCCCATGATAGGTTCTCGATAGATACTAAGAAAAGATAAATAGTTATGCTAAAAATATAATCATGAATTAAACAAATGCATGCCCAGTAGTGAATCCTTTGTTTAACTTCTTGCAATAAAAGCCAGGATGGGAAGTAGTCCAGGGCTCTTCTCCTTGACAGTGAGGGTCCCTTGACCCCATCTTTCTTCCATATAAGTTTCATTTCATTTCACCTGTGGCACCATCTTCACAATTCCTGTTCCAGAATTACAACAACTGGTGCCCGAACAGGGACACGAAGGCAAATTTTCTTCTTCTCCCATGTCAGTGTCAGAATCAGTGTCATGGACCAGAGAGCACAGAAAGCAAAAGCACATCAAAGAGTGGTGTGACTCAATTCATTTAATCTCCAGAACATCAGGGTAATGGGGAATCAGCAGTCAAATTTTGATTAATATATTTCAGAGTTGCATATGCTTTTGAAAAGTACTGGAGTTACAGTTAGACTTTCCTCTTTTGATGAACTTGTCTATCTATTTAGAAAATATTGTTACTGGTTTCAGCCTAAAGGGCATAATGTTCTTAATTTAAAACAATGGGAATTAGTTATAAAAGAGTTACGGAGAGCATATCAGAAGGGAGAATCCATACCTTTGCATGTTTGGTCTCTTTGCAATCTTATTACTCTCACCCTTGAGCCTCTTCAAACATCAACTAGTGAACCCTGCAAAAATGCAGAGGCTGAGGATTTGGTCCCTAATCAGCTTGAGGCTGATTTACATCTGTATGACAATGAAAGTTCTGAAAATGACCATCCAGAGCCTCATACTGAGGCTTGTATTGCCGTGGCTACCACAAGGGGTCACTACAGCAATTTTCAAGCTGATAACCCTTCAGCTCCAGCTGTAGAGGTTGATGTGCCTAAAGAAATTTCCCTTAATCCGCTCTTTGCTCCAGCATTTAAACCTCAGTTAAGTCCACTAAACCGCCTTTTTTTGAGCCCTCCTTAGATCTTCCACTACCAAAAAATTAATACTTAAGAAATAAAATAATGTCTGTCTAGCCAAATCAAGAGTAAAAGGGACTAATCCAAAAAATTTAGTAAGATTTATTTTGGGAAAATCTAGCATTAGTTGCAGGGGCATCACTATTCTGCCAAAGAGTTAACTAAGATAAAGAAAACATTCCAGCAGCAGCTTTGTAAACCTCCTACTGCCTACATAATGATAAGGCTGTGGGATGATAGAAGCTAATAAAAATTAAACCACTGGAAAAGTAAGATAACTTGGCAATACAGGTTCCAGAAAAATTCTCAAAAAGCAGTAAAATCAAAGATGTATGTTTTTATTAAGGTGCTGTAACTTATTTTGTGTTTGTCTGTTTGTTCAGTGTCAGTGTATATTTTGATACCTCCAGATGGTAATATTAAATTGATAAATAATGATTATTATAAAACCTCTATTCAAATGTCCAAAAATTAAATAAGCACTTATATTAATAAATATATGGATATTAATTTAAAGTAATAAAAATAGTTATAATCAAATTAAAGCATTATTCTAACAAGTTTGTTTAATGTTGATGGTAATTGTATGTTGTCAAAAGTTTGCTTGGAGGGGGCAAGATGGCATCAGTTTAGGAGGGAACTCACTAACTCACTCTCAGAGGATGGCTGATTGGGGACAGGATCCTGTCTGAGTGGTCTTTGATGGGGGCGCATGGAGTGAGAACCTTGAGGATATCGATCTCGAGGGAACTGGACAGTGAGGTGGATTGCTCAGGAAAGATTCGTGAGTTTTTCCCCTGCCTATGGTAGTCGACACAGATGGCTGAGTCCCACCCTCAGGGAAAAAGGCTGGGATGAGCTGGGAATCCCATCAGCAACCAGGTGAGAGGGAGCATTCTCTAAAGGGGGAGGGGTGGAGGGGTTTCCTTTCTGTAGATTTGGCTGCCTGGAACCCCATGCAGCTTTGGGGGAAAAAATAGCTGGCTTGAAGTGCCACCAGGCTGAGGGGAGTGGTAAATCTGCAAGGAAGGTAAACCTACCTAGCTGCCCAGGGATATGCCCCTACTCTCACTGGCAACCCAGTGAGAGGGAGCATTCTCCAAGAGTGGGAGGTTTCTGATAGAAGGTGGAGAGGGATTTCCTTTCTGTGGGTTTGGTTGCCTTGACCCCCTCAGAGCTTTGGGGAGAAAATAAGCTAGCTTGAAGTGGCCCCAGGCTGAGGGGAGAGGCAAGTCTGCTCAGGAAGCCTGATTTACCTAACAACTCAGTGATACTGAGTCTTGTCTCCAGAAGGGGCAGAGTCAGCCAATTTTATTGCTCTGTACTGAAAAGCATCAGAGCTTCAGCTCCCCTGGGAAGGCCAGGAAGTAGGAAGTGCTTGATTAGTTTCCATGAGACTATTTAGGGCCCCCTCAGTGAAGAGGGTGATCTAAAAGAGGCCTTTTGGGTCCCTTATTTCTCCAACTAAACAAAACAAAACAAGAGACAGTCACTTTAAAAAAAAAAAAGAAAAAAATTTTAACTTAGGTTAATCGCTAAAATCTGCATCAAAATCTGCAGATAGAACATTGCAGGGCAATTGATTGATGAACACAAGCAGGCTGAGAGGTTCCACAAGGGCCCAATAAGGAACACTGTTCTTCTTTAGCTTTGTTTGAATGCTTACCTGTGTGGTTGTTTGGTTTTTCTTTGTTTATTTGTTGTCTCTTACTTTTCTTTCCTCTTTCTTCCCCTCTTTCTTATTTCTTTCATTTTTTTAAAAAATTAGGTCAGTATTACTATTATACTTCTTCCTTTCTTACATCTTTTGATTCCTCTGGCACTAATCTATTGCCTTCAAGGAAACATAGAAAGAAGGAAGGAAACAAAATAAGAAGAACAAAGTGTCAAAGAGAAAACTTAACACACACACAGAACCACCAGCTAAATGAATCTCTAGAGCAGACAGAGAAGCTAATCAACTGAATAAACCCATCAAAATATAATCATGAAAAGAGGGCAACAAAAAATTATAAACCACACAGAGAAACAGGAAAGCATGGACCTGTCTAATGAACAAACTAAAAACCAGGAAGAGATGCAGAATATCGAACAACTGATCAAAGCTTTCCAAACAAATATCATGGACCAGCTTAATGAAGTGAAGGAAAAGATGAAGAATATTAAGAAGACACCTGGAGAACATACTGAAGAAATTTTAAACATTTTTAAAAAGATAAAGGATATGATGGTGATCAATGGCACAATCCAAGAAATATAAAAGATGCTGGATTCACATAACAGCAAATTTGAACAGGCAGAAGAAAGAATTACTGAAGTGGAAGACAATACATCTGAAATCAAACAGATAGTAGAATAGATAGATAAAAAGACAGAAAAAATCCAGCAGGTACTTAGGGATTTAACCAACAACAAAAACTGCACAAATATATGCATTATAGGCATCACAGAAGGAGAAGAGAAGGGAAAGGGAACAGAAGGAGTGTTGAAGGAAATAATGGCTGAAAATTTCCCAACCCTCTTCAGAGAGATGGATGTATATGTCCCAGAAGCACAGTGCACCCCAAACAGTATAAATACCAACAGGCCAGCTAGAAGACATATACTTGTCAAAATGTCCAATGCTCAAGACAAGAAAAAAAATAATCAACACAGCAAGAGAAAAGAGAAGATCACATACAAGGGAAGCACAATAAGATTAAGTGCTGATTTTTCATCTGAAACCATGGAGGCAAGAAGACAGTGGTATGACATAGTCAAAGTACTAAAAGAAAAAGACTTCCAGCCACCAATTCTCTGTCCAGCAAAACTGGCATTCAAAAATGATGGAAAGTTCAAAATATTCACAGATAAAAAGAGATTAAGAGAGTATTACAATAGGAAACAAGCACTTCAAGAAATACTAAAGGAAGTTCTACAAGTTGAAATGAAAAAAACAGGGAGTGAGAGTTGGAGGAGGGTGTAAGAACAACTAAAAAGAAAAAAGAGAAATAAAAACAACATATTGCACACTTTAATCCAAAGAAAATTTGGCTGATATAAGAAATTTGTTGCGAGTAATAACACTGAATGTTAATGGATTAAACTCACCAGTCAAGAGACACAGATTCACAGAATGGATAAGGAAATTTGATCCATCTATATGCTGTCTACAAGAAACCCACCTTCGACCCAGGGATTCAAGGAAGCTGAAAGTGAATGGCTGGAAAACAATTTTACAATCAAACAATAGCCATAAAAGGACAGGAGTAGCTATTTTAATTTCAGACAAAATAGACTTTAAATGCAAAACTATTATAAAAGACAAAGATGGACACTATATATTAGTAAAAGGGGTAATCTCCCAAGAAGAGAGAACAATCAGAAACATTTATGCACCTAATCGGAATGCCTCAAAATACATGAGGCAAACTCTGGAAAAATTAAGTGGATAAATAAATGCCTCTACAATTATAGTGGGGGACTTTAATACACCATATCACCATTAGACAGAACATCTAGACAGAGAATCAATAGAGAAACAAAGACTCTGTATAATACATTAGAGGACCTGGACCTCCTCAAATACAGCAAGATTTACATTCTACTTGAGTGCACATGGATCATACTCCAAGATAGATCACATGCTAGGCCACAGAACAACTCTCAATGAATTCAGAAAGATTGAGAGTATATAAAGTAATTTCTCTGACAACAATGGAATGAAATTGGAAATCACTAAGGGCCAAAGAAACAGATTTGGCATAAAGATATGGAAGTTAAACACACACTCTTAGACAAATAGTGGGTCAAGAAGTAAATCTCAAAAGAAATCAGTAACAACCTTTAAACTAATGAAAATTACATCAAAACATATCAAAACCTATGGGATGCAGTTAAGCTGCCCTGAGAGGGAAGTTCACAGCCATAATTACATATATTAATAAAGAAGAAAGAGCTAAAATTGAAGACATAACTGCACACCTGAAAGAATTGGAAAAACAACAAGAAACTAAACCTAAAAGAAGTAGAAAGAAGGAAATAAGAAAGATTAGAGTAGAACTAAATGAATAAGAGATATAAGAAATAAGAGAATAAGAGAATAAGAAAGCACTAGAAAAAAATAAACAAAATGAAAAAAAAACAAAAGTTGGTTCTTTGAGAAGATCAATAAAATTTACAAACCCTTAGCTAGACTAACAAAGAAAAATAAAGAACAGATGCAAATACACAAATTTAAGAATGAGCAAGTGGGTATCACTACTGACCCCACAGAAATAAAGGGTATTATAAGAGGATACTTTGAAAAATTATATGCCAACAAGAATCATAATTTAGAGGAAATGGAGAGGTTTCTAGAAACTCACAAACAGCCTATATTGATGAAAGAAGAAATTGATGAACTCAACAGTCCAATTACAAGCAAAGAAATAGACTCAGTCATCAAAATCCTCCCAACTGAGAAGAGCCCAGGGCCAGATGGCTTCACAGCTGAATTCTACCAAACATTCCGGAAAGAGCTAACACCAATTCTGCTTAAGCTCTTCCAAAAAAATAGAAATAGAAGGAATATTGCCTAACTCATTCTACGATGCCAACATTACCCTAATACCAAAGCCAAACAAAGATACTACAAGAAGGGAAAATTATGGACCAATTTCTCTAATGAACCTAGATGCTAAAATTCTCAACAAAATACTTCCTAATCATATTCAACAACATAGCAAAAGAATTATACACCATGACAAAGAGGGTTTCATCCCAGGTATGCAAGGATGGTTCAATATAAGGTAATCAATCAATGAAATACACCACATAAACAGATTGAAAGGAAAAAAATCACATGATCATTTCTATAGATGCAGAAAAACATTTGACAAAACTCAGCATCCTTTCCTGATAAAAACACTGTGAAAGAAAGGAGTAGAAGGAAACATTCTGAACATAATAAAGAGTATATATGAAAAACCCAAGGCTAACATCATCTTCAATATTGAAACCCTGAAAGGCTTCCCTCTGAGACTGGGAACAAGACAAGGATGCCCTCAATCAGCACAGATATTGAACATTGTCTTAGAAGTACTTGCTCGAGCAATGAGGCAAGAAAAAGATATAAAAGGCATCCAAATTGCAAAAGAAGTAAAAATTTCAATATTTGCAGATGACGTGATCCTATAAGTAGAAAGACCTGAGAAACCTACAAAAAAACTTCTATAACTTTTAAAGGAGTTCAGTAATGTCGCAGGCTATAAGATTAATGCTCAAAAATCATTAGCATTTCTGTTCACCAATAATGAGCAATCTGAGGAGGAAATCAAGAAAAATATACCATTTACAATAGTAACTGAAAAAAATCAAAGACCTAGGAATGAATTTAACTAAAGATGCAAAGGATTTAAATACAGAAAACTACACAACACTTTTAAAGGAAATCAAAGAAAACTTAAATAAATGGAAGAATATTCCCTATTCATGGAAAGGAAGACTAAACATCATCAAAATGTCTATCCAACCCAAAGTAATCTACAGATTTAATGCAATTCCAATAAAAATCAACACTGTATTTTTTATGGAACTGGAGAAACTAACTACAAAGTATATTTGGAAAGATGAAAGGCCCCAAGTCACCAAACAGATATTGAAGATGAAAAATGAAGTGGGAGGCATCACACCACCTGACTTTAAAACATACTACAAAGCTACAGTGGTCAAAACTGCATGGCATTGGCACAAGGATAGACATACTGACCAATGGAACTGAATTGAGAGTTCTGATATAGATTCTTACATATACAGTCATCTGATATTATGCAAGTCCACCAAGCCCATTCAGTTGGGAAAGAAGGGCCTCTTCAAGAAGTGGTGCTTGGAGAACTGGATATCCATATCCAAAAGAATGAGAGAGGAACACCATTTCACACCTTATACAAAAATCAACTCAAGATGATTCAAAGATCTAAATATAAGTGCCCAAACCATAAAGACCTTGGAAGATAATGTAGGGAAGCATCTACAGGACCTTGTAATAGAAAATGGTTTCATGAACTTCACATCCAAACCACGAGCAGCAAAAGGAAAAATAGATAAATGGGATATCTTCAACATTAAAACTTCTGCACCTCAAAGGATGTTATCAAGAAAATAAAAAGGCAGCCTACCCAATGGAAGAAAATATTTGGCCAACATATATCTGATCAGAGCCTAATATACTGCATATTTTAAAAAATCCTACACCTTGAAAATAAAAAGACAAACAACCCATTTGAAAACTGGGCAAGTGACCTGAAAAAATACTTCTCCAAGGAAGAAATGCAAATGGCTAAAAAGCACATGAAAAAATGCTCGACATCGCTAGCTATTAGGGAAATTCAAATCAAAGCTTCAATGATATACCATCTTACACCCATTAAAATGGCAGCTATTAAAAAACAGCACACTATAAGTGTTGGAGAGAATGTGGAGGAATGGGAACCCTCATCCACTGCTCGTGGGATTGTGGAAAGGTCCAGCCACTGTGGAGAACAGTTTGGTGTTTCCTCAGAAAACTAATAATAGATCTTCCGTATGATCCAGCGATTCCTCTGCTGGGTATATTCCCAGCAGAATTGAAAGCAAAGACATGAACAGATATATGCACACCAATATTCATAATGACATTGTTCACTTTTGTTGAAAGTTGGACTGAACCCCGGTGCCCAGCAACACATGAATGGATAAACAAAATGTAGTACATACATACAATGGAATATTACTCAGCTGTAAGAAGGAATAAAGTGCTAACACACAGAATAACATGGATGGATACTGAAGACCTTATGTTGAGTGAAGCAAGCCAGGCACTGAAGGATGAACAGAACATGACCTCACTGATATGATTTGAGAAAAGTGAGCAGTCACGAGAAATGTTGTCTGAAAGATAAGTTAAAAAGGGAGAGAAAGAGAAGAGAAGGTTGTGAGTCATCACCCATATGGACATAATCTATGGTAAAGTAATAGAGTATAGTTGTGTATTGAAGGATAGGACACGTGGGCAGTGATATTACTGGGTTTGGAGGTGCAGGGTCAACAGGTGGGTAGATTTTGAAGGGTGGTTTAGAATACCCAGGATACTGGGGGGGAGAGTTGGGAGAGCGACCAGGTGAACATAGGATGTGTGGGTATGAGGTTGAAAGTGCAGGGGTGGGAATGCTCTTAAGGCAGTATGACAAGGGTGTGTCACTGGTTTAGGGTGTTGTTTAGAGGGCATTCAGGATGGGGTGCATCTGGAGAAGGCTTCTGGGGAATGTGTTAGTGTTCATCCTGTCATAATATGTTGTGTCAGTGGGCGGAGACCCACATGGTGAGTGGGAAGGAGATGAACCCCATTTTTGGGAGGACCAATTCACCCAGAAACAGACAGGTGGACATTTCTTATGAGCAAGGGTGAATCTTAATAAAGAAGGACAATCAGTGTGTCAAGACCTCTTGTTGCATGTAACTATGAATCTTGTCATCCAATGAGTCAAGTCAAAGGGGTGTCATGTTCCCCAGGGGAATGGAGAGGGAGGACGGGAATAGATCAAACAGGGGGTATTTAGTCATCATGGGAAATGCTTTTCATTATCTTACAGTGATGGATAAAGGATATGGTAAATATCATCAAAAATTATTAAATTGTACCATCTAAAATGTAAACTATACTGTAAACCATTTACAATGTTTAGTGGCTATGTTTCACTATGTGTATAACAGTTATAACAATGCTACCATCCACAAACAAAAAGGTTTTAATATGGGGTGAGGAAAGGGGGAGGAGTTTGGGTATATGAGAGTTTCTAGTATTCTGTGTGTGACTTTGCTGTGACCTAAACTTCTTTGAAAATTAAATGAAAATTTGGGAGACACTTTGGAGTGAGAGGGAGAAGGTGCCACAGTACAGACTGGACACCGAATAATGCAGTGATAAAAGGAAAAGTGTTTTAAAAGAATTTTTTTTTAATTTTTTTGTTTTTTCCCATTGTTTGAATATCCCAATCCTTTAATTTTATTTTTAGTGTTCTTTTTTAAGTTTCCATGTATTTTAGCTCTTACATTTAAACATATCATTAATATTTCATTTTCCTATTAATAGTATTTGGCAATTATATGCACTTCATCTTTAAGGAAGTTTTGAATCACAGAAGGGTTACAACAAGGGTGGGAGAGGATCATTGTTGGGGGTTGTCA
>JAQZBX010047041.1:0-20597 GCA_029593785.1 Cabassous unicinctus | reverse complement strand
TGTTATGCAATCACTGGGCAACCAAAGTGAGAATGCTCGACTTCGTCATTTGGTAGCTGAATGACTAGTAAGTGTTGAGTTGCCAGCACAGATTAGGTACAAACAGATTTCTAGAGCTGGCAGGAAAAGTACACACATTTTCTCTGTGCAACAAAGGCAGCCAAGTTGTCTGGATAAAATGTGCAAATGTCTTTGTGTTTGTCACATAAGACAATTTTGACCTGTCATTTTTCATGTTTTGGTTATTAATTATAATGTCATAACTGGGTTTCTTTGATATAATTGGTTACCTAAAAACACACTGATGTTTCGGTTAACAAATTTTCAACACAAGTGGCTCAGTCAAAATCGCTAATAATCACGCAGCACATGTTGAATGTGTTATGTATTTCAGGCGTGTTGTATTTCATGAAGTTATATTTTTCGCTTTGTATTTTTAAAATTTTTCATTATAGTTACATTGATTATAACTGTGTAGAGTGAAATTTTCTATGTCTGTAATTTATCCTTGTAAAATGGCACCCCTATACTTCAAAAGATCAAAGACTCCGCTTGGGAGATCTCCTTCTATTTGTTACCTATTCTGTGTAGCCAAATAGTTGGCCAATGTCACACAATAGTTTGTACACAGCAGGACTGTGATCACATGTGATCTAGTGTCGGGTATAACAACTACCATTATTTTGAAGTATGGATAAGCATAAGTGGGTTTTCGAGATATGCAACAACTGTAATGTGATATGAAATGAATACTACTGTATTGCACACATTCATAAGTGAAGGAAATGCTAAATTTCAGTTAGACATCAGAGAAAATAAAGATAATAAGTTGATTTTTTCAATTCAACCTCATGGACCCCCTGAAATCTTTCCATGGACCCCTTGGTGGGCCGTGGACCCCTAGTTTAGAACTCCTGGTCTGCAATATCTATGAGCTTAATTAGAATGTTCTAGCATCCCCTATATTTGAATATCATAACTACAAAATGTCAGAACTGGAAAGGTCTTTAGAGATTCTTTTAGACCAAACACATCACTTGACAGACAAAAATACAAGTGAAGAAATGTTGTTAAAGGGTCCAAATCACACAGTTTATAGCAAATCCAGTGCTAAAATCCAGGTCCAGCAATAAATGGATCATAGACTGCAATTTGCATTATGCAGAGGTGATCACTAAAGTAGCCATTACAGCATAATCGTTCTTTGATGCCTTTAACCCCCGCTCATAAAGAATCAGCTTCTTGTAACCAATGAGGCATCTCTATTTGGTTCTGCAAAATGTGGTTTTACAGCGTCCTTGTGAGAGTCTTCCCCCTTCTTTGAGTATGTGTACAGAAGAGAGTGAATGTCCTGAAAAGCTCAAAGAGTAAGAAGTAAGAGTTTTGAAGAGTAATGATCTATAAAACCCTCAATATTTGCTTATACAGTCACCTCTTGACTATCCTGTAATAGATTATCTAATTTTCAGATTATCCATGCTCTCTGGTTCTGTTTTTAAAAAACGGTTTCAGGAGAGAGGAAGAGAGTTAAATTTTAGCAGTCAATTCTTTAATTTGTCAGCAGTTATCATACTGTATGAGATAGGATCCTTGCACATATGTGCAAGGTCTAATGGCTGTAGCAGTTGTGTGCTTCCTCTTTTTCATGAAAGGAAAACCAAAGTATAAAAATGCACTTTTATAAAATACATAGGCAATTTTATACTTCTTATTTTTACAGATAAGGACATTACCTGGTATCAAGTAATGCCGATAACTAGAATGAGTGGTAAAATTCAAATTGGAGACATTATGTCTAATCCATGCAATCACTAAAACATTGAAGTAAAGGTTAAATTTGTAGGTAGCAGACTATGTGGAACCCTCTTTTCTTACCATGTCTTGCTTCTTAGTCAATTTCATCCACGGCCACATCTTAAATTACCTCTTGTGATGGTTTTGGCTTTGTTACAGTGCCCAATTGTTTGGTCAAACACTAGTCTAGATATTGCTGTGAACGGCAACATCTACAATTGGTTGCCTTGAAGTAAAAGAGACCACCCTTAATTACGTGGGTGGGCCTCATCCAATCAGTTGAAAGCCTTAAGAGTCAAAAAACTGAGGTTTCCTAGAGAAGAAGAAATTCTGCCTCAAGACCACATAAATCTTGTCTGAGTTGCAGCCTGCTGGCTTCCCCTACAGATTTTGTACTCAAGACTGCAACATTGATTCCTGCCTGAATTACTAGCCTGCCACTCTGCCATACAGATTTTGGACTTGCCAGCCTCCACCATCTCATGAGCCAATTCCTTTAAATAAATATCTTATTATGTGTGTCTATCTATCTATCTATCTATCTATCTATCTATCTATCTATCTACCTACCACACGTACACATATATCCTATTTTTTCTCCCTGGAACCCTGACTGATAAATCACTTATATGCAGGTGATTTACAAATTTTGTCTCTCTTGAGCTTCAGACCTGACTTGCAACTAATCTTGTGGGAAAATAAGGCCAGATTTAGAATTTACAATAAGATTTTGAAAAATCTTCCTACAGAAAAGAAATGAAGAAGGATCTTCACCAGTCAAAAGTCAGATGACTATCATACCTCAATTTCTTCAAAATTACAGTCTTTCTTTAATCACAGTAAAATCAAGACTACATCTGAAAAATGCTTTGAGGTCAGCAGGGGAAAGGAGAATGTTGTGAAACCCAAGTGGGGCAGTGAAAACCTGGTAAAATTCAGCAGGTTTGGGAAGAAGAGTGGGCCTGTAAGTTAGCAAACGTCAAAGAAACTATTTGAAAGGAGAGTCGAAATGCATTTGAAAGCATCAACAATATTTGTTCAATAAAATATGCTTTCTGTCTTTTAGGGAGGAAATTTTTCTTTGTCTAGCAGGTTATATCATGTGTAACTGTGTGTTATGGGGATCGATATTCTTCATTATTTTCCAACTTCCCAACTGGCATGTCCATTTAGGTAATCCAGAGCCATCCATCACATCCAAACCAAAGTCATGATCTTTTTCAAAAGGCTACTTTCAGTTTTCTACCTCAGTGAACAATTATACCATGTGTCTAGCTAATCTAGCCAGAATTCTGAACATTGTCCATGTGATCTCTCTCCTTCAACTCCCATATTCAATCCATGACCAAATCCTATTAATAGACATACCTTCTTCCCTGACTAGGCTTAAAATCCCTTCAATAGTTTCACATTGCTCTAAGAAGGGTAAAGTCTTTTATGGACTTTGTAAGACCTGGACATGCCTACTGCTCAAGCTTAATCTTGCAATCTGTCTGAGGCCCTCTGCTCCACATTACTTCCTTTCAATTCTTCCATCATGCCATGCAACCTCCCTCCACAATGTCCTTCCACACAGGCTCTATCCTCTCTCAGAATGCTTCTATACCTGGATGGATCAAACAATTTATAGCAATACCGAGAAAAGGCACCTCAAGACCTTATGAATACAGCATCATTAATTGAGAAAGACTAAACCATGCTTTGAAAAGAGAGTTAGCTCTATCAGTTTAGTAGGTAATTAATATAGTATGAATATAGTATAAAGCTATAGATGTGACATCTACCAATAATATATAGTAATTCTTATTCTCTAAAGTGTAATTAATAGTGGTTTTGAGGCGATGTAGCTTTATATTTCATAGAAAAAATTCTAAATGTGTGATTTATCATCATATTTGCAAACACATTAAGAAGTGGTTTAGTCTACATAACATAAAATTTGTGGGAGAGCTAACAGAACAACAGTGAAAGTTCCTGGAGGAGAATGATAAGGCAAAGAAAGTTCACAATGACCTAAAGCTGTTTGATTTTGGAATTAGATGCCTTCCAGGATTTTAATGTGGCTTTTTTCTTCCCTTAACTTATTTTCTAAGAGACCTTCATCTTGTCCACTGTAATTTTGCCAGTCAGAATATTTTCAATGCTATCACTCCTTGGGCAGAATAGCTAGAGAGGCTGGGACAACTTTTTCAAATGTAACAGCACATTTTTCCAAAACCATATACAGAAATGAAGTTAAGATGACAATGAAGAACAAATTATGAAACAGGGTGAAAAAACCACTGAAACCCCACGTCTAAATAATGTGCAAAGGAATGGTGTCTTTATGTATGTGCTGGCTCCTCCTCAAACGTCAAACACACGATACCAGTCCCTGCCCCGAATTCCCCTACCATCCCATCACCACCACCATTGCCACCCCCACCCATCAAGCTAAGCCTTTGCTCTGGTTGGCAAGACAATTTGATAACCCTTTCTCATCACGGAAAAGACTAAGGGAAGTGTCTCTGTCCAGCTCCAGTGCTGATCCTGGCCGTGTTCACCCACTGGTCATCAGATTCTGGCCCACCCCATGTGCCTTCCATGCACGTGCTCCGCATTGGGAAGACTGGTGGCAGACGATGCTCCGTCTCTCCTATGTGTAGTTGCTTTAAGTTTACACAAGGACACAGTCTCAGGGACTATCTTCTTAAATAGAGATTTCTGCATCTTAGCCAATAAAGAGCTGAGCTTTCACTTACTATGCCCCTTGAAGTTCTGGTTGAAGTTTGTCATACCAAGAAATGTCCCTCTCTCTAGTTGCATGTTTTCTGGGCTACATATCTCTAAATGACACAAGAGCTGTGAGGAAATTTTATCCTAAACTCTGGCTTTTGGACATCAAGCTTCCCAGTTGTGTATTCTGAATAAAACTCCCCAATTTTCCAGAATCACGAACTTTAAAATATTTTCTTTCTAACATATTTAAACTACATCTCCTTTTCTGCTTTCTATTCTCTCTATTCCCCAACCATAATAACCAAGACTTTGCTTTTTCTAATGTTCACACCCTGTATATGAATACTGCGCTGCATATGTCATGGAAATAACTGGATTTATGATAGTCAAGAGTCCACCACTCACCTTGCATCTGGGTTACCAGCTCTGGAGGGGTAATTCATGGCACAGGGGTACCATGCCCCTTGGTTGCTCAGAAGGCTAATTAATTGAGAATTTCCAGGTGAAGGATAATGTTGTGCTGTCTGTGAACTTTGCTCACCCTGTCAGCTCTGCTTCTTGGCATGGATTTCTGAACCCTAGCATCCTTTCTTTGTTTGAGAGGGGAAATCTGATATGTTGGTGAAAAAGAAGACAGTGAAAAAAGCATTATTCGTGTTAGCTCTTCCCCTAAACCCATTTATTCACATTAAACTTTAAGATGTTTAATACCCACATTATAAGAGGCAAAGCCTTGTTTGGCCATACAAGGATGAAGACGGACAAAGAGAACTTTTTACTGTTTATCTGTCATTTAAATTCTTAGACATTAGCAAATGGTTTTCCCTGCCGTTTTATTTTTAAGCTGCCTAAATGAAACCCATTTGTGATTGAATGGACAACCTCCTAAAAAATAAGCAAAACCTTTATAACAGAAAATCAGCAAGATTCTTGCCAACAGCCTGAGGATTTAGCTCTGTGATAAATCTGGCCCTAGAAACTAATAATCAACTTTTCCCTTGTAGTAATGACTGGTACTTGCAACCGAGACTATTAGTCAAAGCCTCAGAATATCTGTGGGAGGACCAGGATAGTGACCCAGTTGGAAGCTTGGGTCATTCTGCACTCTGAGTTTTCTTGGAACCACTAATACAAGTCAGGGGGAAAAATAGATACCAGCACTTCAAGCCTTGTTTAGCTTGAACTTTCACAAAGGACTTTTTGTACTTTGTGTCTAATAGGCTTTGCTCTGAAAATCTTTTACCATCGCTGTGCCAAAAACCTGGCTCATGCCATATGTCATGCACAGCAATTACATTAGGTAATAAATGTCGTGTTCTCTTGATGTCTCCTCCCCCAATCTCCAGTGGGTGACATTGCCCTTAGAAAATGTCTAGGCATTCATATTTGCAGAAAGACTCTCTGTTCAGAAAACAGATGATTCATTTAATTCCAGCAACTGGCTTTTGCAGCTATATAAACACGTCTCTCTGAGCTTCCCAAATAAGTGTGGCCTACATCCAACTACTTCTTATTTTTTTTAAGGATAAAGAAGGCTAACTCTGAAAAAGGAAAGACAAGGCTAATTACTTTATATGAATAAATAAGAAAATGTAATGCAACATACACACACACAATCAGAAATACATGAAAAAGAAATGCTAGCCATCCCCCTTTAGATGGTTGAATGATAAATATTTGAAAAAGGCTGATAGGCAAGGAGAGTGCAGCCAGGAAGCTGTTGATCCTGTCGTGTTCATGAAGCTGGAGAGCCCACCCTCCCTCATCAGGCTGTTGCGGGCTCCTCACCTCCTTCTCAGGGCTCACCGCAGCCAGCCAGTCAACCATCCCCGTGGCCAATGCCTGCCTTGCTGCAGATTGCAGTGCAAAGTACCTTGTGGGCTTTGTGTTCCCCTGAGTTTGTTCAGGTGTAAGTATAAAAATGATGGCAGTTAGAAAAGGTCAGCATTACATATTCATATTGTTTTAAATAATTGATGATGTTTCCTGTATCTGCTTACATTAATTACTCTCAGGTGTTAGAAAATGGCTCAGTGAGTTGCCTTTTAATGTGAGTCTTTAGAAAGATGGTGTGGCTGCTCTTTTGAATACTAAAGGTAGCATGTACTGTGCAGGATTTGCTAACTGGAGGTTAATAAAGGGCAACTGAACATATGCATTGATGCTCTCTGCCATGTGGAGGAGAAGGATGTTTCTAACTATATACCCAAGGATGTGAGAAATGATTTTATCCAATCTCAGGATAAAACTCATGTTTATCCAGATTCTCCTGGTTGGATGTGGCAATGGAAACCAATTTGATATTTTCTGAGGTAGTGACACTAAAAATGGAGCATGAAATACAAAGCCATTTTTCACGAACAGTCCACTGGGAGATTTTTCTATCAAGTACAACCCACAAGTATTTTTCAAAGGATGAAAAGCTTTCCAAAGGAATGGGATGCTATTCAAAAAAAATCTGATCATACATATGGAGGAGCAGGTTCTTGCAACAATGTTGATTCTGTCACTTTTAAATATATGAATCGCCTCATGTATAGCCATATATAAAAGGTCTGTTCATTGTGTTTTAAAAATTATTTTCAAGGAAAGTTGGGCAAAAAATATAACTGATTCTAAATCACTACTCCATTTGCATATTCTTCATTGGTGCTTTCATGAGATATAATGCATATGGATTTACACAGAGAAAGGAACTTGCTTCTAAAATACTTCTCTGTGATGCATGCTTCTAGAGTAGGGCACTGATCATATCCAAATTTAATCAACCAAGAGTCAAGCTGAATCTCAGAAACATGATCCTTGGCTTTTGAGAAAAGGCTGGTGGCCTTTTGGGGAATGGCTTCAGGGCGAATCAGGCTGGACTTGGGTATTATCATGCAATCGTTATATGTGTGGCTGCCTACGTCTGCAGTCTCAAATGCCATTGTGAAGGCAAGGATTTCAGGGAAATCCATCTTCTTCCTCCTTCTCTCTTCAATTTTGTAGATTACACAGATGACGGTCAAAGAGAGTCTTGAATAACATTCAACTTTTGGGATCTATACTTTCTAAATTTTCAGTAAGATAGGAACAATAACCAAAAGATCCTTGTTCAAGTCTAAATTTTGACTGATTAGGAAACAGGGTATTTTCTAACCATTGTAAACCCTAACCTACACATTAACTCTGCCAAGTAAATATACAGATAATTGTTACGCATGCCACATTATATTGACCTACACAATCATCTTCAAGTAAACAAAATATTTGTACAACTTTCAGAGATAAACTAGGTGTGTGACTGTGTGGAGACACACACACATACACACACAGAGCCAATCAATGTACCAGCTGTTCAGCATTATTTACAATATATTGGCATCACTGCTGACCTAAGGAGCTGAAGAAAATAACAAGCCATATTTTCAGCTTAGTAAAACCTTGCAGTAGGGAGCCCTTTATGAACAATTACAAGCATTTGCTGGAAATACATTTGCTGATTTAACAAACTGGGTAGGACAAATGTTTAACATGCTGTCAGAATGATGTTCAGATGCTTTTCTTGGTATTCGTTGATCTGAGATAATATGTACTTGCCCAATCATGCTACAGAGAAGAATTGGAAATAAATAAATAAATAGATGTAATGTGATGCACTTTCACAATAGCAGAGCCGCTGACTGCCCCTGACAGATGGAAAAAAAAAGTCAATATGATGTCTGAGACAGCCCGGACTTGGTACAGTGGAATAAATTACATGATTCGCTGAATGCCCAGGCTTCACTCAGACATACAAAAAAATTGGAAAGATAAAAGCTTGCATTGGCTTCAGATGATATTTACTGCTTGATGGATTTACTAGCAGCCCCAGTACAGTCATACTGTATTGAATTATTGGCCTCTATTTAGCTGTGTGTCTGTCGGAGCTTGAGTGTCCATTTAAGCGTAAGTGAGCTGGAGGCCCGCCAAGCCTCTTGGAGGCTCTGGGTACAGAGGAAGACGTGAGCTAATGGCCACTAGCTTGAATCACAGGGAGCTTGAGGACATTGGGGGAGGCAACAAAGCGCAACTACAAAGTACTTTCTTATCAACAATAATGCCAAAATAAATATTAATGGAGGCTGCCTGGCACACCGTTTTTGAATGTGCCTTGTTTTCTTTGTATTTTAACACAAACGGCTGGAAATGACTGTGAATTCTCTCTCTCTCTCTCTCTCTCAATCTAAGGAGTTTGGAAAAGACTATTAGTTTTACTACTACCCATTGTCACAGCAGCAGGGTTCCTATAAGGCAAAGGAGGTAAATGAAGTGCTGCTTTTAAGAGGTATACAGCTTTCAATGAACTACATGATTAGAATAGTAACGTATAGTACAACAGCTATTTTTATGGATTCTTTATTACATTGTGCTACAGCAGTTCAGTTGAGAAGTAGCATTTCATGTCCAGTGAGCCCATTAGGAAAATTGCATTGTTATCATGGCTTCAGAAAGAAGGTGCAGGTAGGTTGGGGTGTGGTGGGAAAACAAAGAGAGCTCCGTGCTTAAGGCATTGGATTGAGCTACCCAAAGGCTAATGTGTGAACATTATGGGGGAAAGAGGGAACTGGGGGAGATGGGGAAGCTACAGAAGCCAGGATCTAGCGATTATTCTCAGGCTAATCACTATTTCTGGGAGGGTTATTGCTCAGGGCTCACAGTGAGCTCCACAATGACAGTTCTCAGACATCTGTGCAGGGGAATTGCTTCCATAAGCAGCACAAAGAGACCAAATGCTCTAGGAAGATGCACATGGACCACACCAGACAACAAAATGTGCAATGTTGGCTTCAGGAGCGTTTGGGAGCATCCACACACATTCTACAGTCAGAAAATGGGCTGCATTTGAACCATCCCTACATGGGCTTGCAACTGTACCCCTGGGCAAATCCCTTTATTTCTTTTAGCCCTTATTTCCTAGCCTGTAAGAAGGATATCATGCTAATAATTATACTCCTACAAGTTCATAAGGTTTTTGTTGGATCAGGTGGAGCATAAATAATGAAAAGGGATGCATTGTTACAGCAACTTATCCTTTACAAAGTGCTTTCTCACTCACTCTCTCATTTAAACCTCTTCATAGTACAATGACTTTGAGTCTTGCTTTCCCAGTCAGTAGAGAAGAAAAGTGAGGCATAAGAACTTACCCCAGGTCATATAGCAGAGCATAGAGATGCTGAGACTGAACTCAAAGCCTCCCCTGTGGTAATTTTTCTGGGGTGTAAGCTGTGAACGATGACCATCATCACTCTATGTGGCCAGCAAGATTAGGTACTCTCAAAGGCTGTGCCCTCTAGACCCAAAAGTGCAACACTGACTGGACATGCTGCAGTCCCAAAAGGACTCAGGTCCCCAAAGTAACCTGCCTTTCTCTGCATTTCAGACCCACTTCTGTGAAAGTCTTTGGATGGATTAGCCAAGTGATCCTGAGGCCCTGAAAGTCCTGAAGTGCTGAGATGAAATCTTTCAGCTGGCAGTAAGCAAGGCGGCATGTACAGGGACAAAAGGGATGGTGTGTGTTAACTTCCAGGGAAGATGGTGCAGTAGGGGGTTCTGGGACTCAGTCCTTCCATGAAAACAACTATTAAACAGGAAGGAACTGTCTGAAACAATTACTTTGAAACCCCAGAGGCCAGAAGAACATTGTACAGCATCCATGGTAGAGCAGGAAGAAGAGGATGATAAATTATGGTAAAGAATTTTAAATAGGTCTCTTTGAGCAGAGTGCCAGCACCCAACCCCCACTCACATAGGAGGGCTGTGTGGGGTCTGGTACTTACCTAGCTACTGTGGAAAGAAAGGGACATAAAAATCTTCTTTTCCAAGAACAGGGGTGTAAACAGCCAATCACTGATCATGGCTTTTGATTAGCAAATTCAGATCCCAGCTCTGAGGGCAGATATTGTTTCAACCTTCCCTGGACAGGTGCAAAGGCTGTGGAAATTTAGACACGGCATCCTCAAGACCGGGGAGAGTTAGCTGAAGGGCTATGTTTGCTGGACAGGCTAGGAAAGATCAGCTTTGGGGAGCCATGACAGAATTTGTTGGTGCCCTTCTTAACCCCTTCTACAGGGTACTTTGGAGCCAATCTGTGGCCCATATGTTAGTCCTTGACCATGTTTTGGCTGGGAAAGACTGAATTGGGAAAGTCCTCCCTGTGGTGACAATCCTCCCTGAATTTGCCCTCTAAACAAAAACAGCATGAGACAACAAAAAGAGTGCAAAAAACTCTAGAGGCAAACAGTTGATGACAAAGGCCTGCAGCTTCAGATATATGGGAGAGGGAGATTTTTCCCTTGGGAAACAGAGGGAACAACCAAACTCCTATAAACAGAGGAACTCAAAAACAAAAAATAAGCAAATGTCCACAAAAAGACAGAGGCTCAGAAGACAGGGAAAACCCTGCACAGTGCATTTGCCTTGGGTGGACCTTCCTGATAGGAGGGCTGAAGCTAAGTAAAATCTCTGTTATTATCACCAGATGGTTACAAAACCAAGAAACAGACATACCAGGGAGTAAATCTCAGAGATAAAACTTAAAAATATTAAAATGTACAGAGTGCAACAAAAGAATACAAGACAAAAAAAGAAGAAGAAGAAGAAGAAGAATAAAAAGGAAATGATGGCCCATCCAAAGAAGAGAATAAAATTACAGAAAACACCAACAAAGAAGACAAACATGTGGACATAATGAACAAAGACTTTTAAAAAATGATCTTAAATATGCTCAAGGAGATGAAAGAAAGTATAGACAAAAAACTACAAGATATCAGGAAAATAATGAATGAACAATATGAAAGCTTAAGTAAAGAGACAAAGCAATTAAAAAGGAACCAAACAGAGCTACTTATGTTGAAGACCATAATAACTGAAATGAAAAATGTCCAGGAGTGTTCCAAGAGAAGACTGGAGTTGGCAGAAGAAAGAATCAGTAAACTTGAAGACAATATACTTTAAATGAGTCAGGCTGAGGAGCAGAAGGAAAAAGGAAATATTGAAAGTGAAAATAGTCTAAGACAGCTATGGGACACCTTCAAGCACACAAATATTTGCATTATAGGAGTCCCAGAAGGAGAAGAAACAGAAAAAGAGGCAGAGGGAATAATCAAAGATATAATGATGGAGAACTTCCCAAATTGAAGCAAAAGTCAGAATATACACATCCAAGAAGCTCAGAGAACACCAAAGAGGACAAACATGAAGAAGAATACACCCCATTCATATATTGATCATTCTATCAAATGCAAAGGACAAAGAGAGAGTTCTGAAAGCTGCAAGAGAAAAGTAATGAGTTACATACAAAGGAATCCAAATAAGATTGAATGCCAATTACTCATAAGAAACCATGGAGGCAAGAAGATAGTGGGTTAAAATACTTAACGTGCTTAAGGAAAACAATGGCCAGCTAAGAATTTTATATCCGGTAAGACTGTTTTTCCAAAATGTGTAAGAGATCAAGACATTCTCAGATAAACAAAAGCTGATGGAGTGCATCACCACTAGACCTGCCCTACAAGCAACACTAAAGGGAGTTCTTCAGACTGAAAGGAAAGATCATAGACTGTGGTTCAAAGCAGCATAAAGAAATAAAAATCTGCAGTAAAGATAACCATCTGGGTAATTATAATTGGCAGTATTAGTGTATTGTATCATTTGGTATGTAACTTCACTTCTTATTTTCTACAGGTGTTAAAATGCAAATGCATAAAAAGTATTAAGAAATTTAGGTTTGTGGACATACAATGTAAAAAGATACAAGTGGTAACAAGTACAAAAAAATGTGGGAGCAGAGGGGTATAGGAAAAGTATATGTGGCAGCTTGAGATTATTTATGTATCCCAAAAAGAGAAAAGCTATGTTTGTAAACTAACCTTCCTCTGGGTGTGATACCTTTTGTTTGCATTAAATTCAGCTTAAGTATCTTTGATTAAATTACCTGTTAAGATTGCTTTGAGGGTTTTTTGATTCAACCACATCAGTACTGCGTGACAAAGGTTGAGTCCTCACCCCTTGCTGGGTCTGATATAAATGGACACTCACACAGACACACAGAGAGAGCTCTGTCATTTTTTATCCCACCATGTGACAAAAAGGAGAAGGCTCAAACGGCTAAAGTCCCGGGGAGTGATGAATCATTTTGCATGATAGCTTACAGCTGACCTTGGGAAGAAAGCCAATACTGATATAGGAAGGCCTGAGAGACAAGCCCTATACCAGCCTGCAGCTAACACTGGGAAGAAGCAGAGCAGCTGAGCCTGAGAAAGGGAGCCCAGAAGGGAAGGATGAAACCTTGCAGAGAACACCCAACATCTTGCTTCAACACGGGACAGCTAACTGGTGAGAACGTACCTCTTATGGTACCTTCAGTTGGACTTTTTACAGCCTTGTAACTGTAAGCTTTTGCCCCAAATAAATACCCTTTATAAAAGCCAACAGATTTCTGGTACTTTGCATCAGCACCCTTTTGACAGACTAATACAGTACATATGCATGCTATTGAAGTTAAGTCAGTATCAAACCAAATATGATTGCTATATATTTAGGATGTTGAATTTTAACCCAATGGTAACCACAAGGAAAATAGATGCAAAATATATCCTGATAGAAATGAGAAGGCACTGAATATGGTACAACACACAAAAAAGCAAATAAATATTAAAATAGGCTTTAATGGAGTGAGAGACAAAAAAGATATGACTTACAAAGTCTAAATAGCAAAATGACAGATGAAAATCCTGTATTATCAGTAGTGACTTTAAATATAAATGGATTAAACACTCCAGTAAAAAAGGCAGAGATAGGCAGAATGGAGTTTAAAAAGTATGATCCAAATATGCTCTCTGCAAGAGACCTGCTTTAGTCAAATATACAAATAGGTTGAGGGTGAAAGGATGGGGAAAAAAACATGTACCATGCAAATAGTAACCAAAAGAGAGCTGGGGTGGCTATACTAATATCAGATAAAATAGACTTTAAGTCAAAAGACAGTTATGAGGGTCAAAGATGGTTATTATTTATTGATAAAGGGAACAATTCAACAAGAAAATGTACCAATTGTAAATATATATGCACCGAACAGCAGAACCCCAAAATATATGAAATACTGATAGATTTGAAGGGAGAAATTGAAGTTTCTACATCAATAGTAGGAGACTTTAACATTCCGCTCTCAATAATGGTTAGAACATATAGTTAGAAGATCAAGAGGAAGTACAGGACTTGAATTATATACTAAACCAACTTGACCTAACAGACATATATAGAACACTACACCCAACGAATATAGAATACACACTCAACTTGAGTGCACATGGATCATTCTCCAGGATAGACCATATGTTGGGTCACAAAACATGTCTCAATATTTCGAAAATATTGAAATCATACATTGTGTATTCTTCAAACACAACAGAGTAAAGCTAGAAATCAATAACAGAAGGAGAAAAGGAATATTCATAAATATGTGGACATTAAACAACATACTCTAAAACAACCAAGGGGTTAAAGAGGGAATCAGAAGCAAAATTAGGAAATATCTTAAGGCAAATGAAATGAAAATACAACATATCAAAACTTATGGGATGAGTGAAGGCAGTGCTGAGAGGAAATTTATAGCTCTAAATGCTAACCTTGAAAAAGAAAAAAGATTTAACCTCAAAACTGGAAGAACTGTAAAAAGAAGAGCGAACTATACCTAAAGCAAATAGAAGGAAGGAAATAAAGATTACAGTGGAGATAAATGAAATAGAAAGCTAAAAACAATAGAGAGAATGAACAAAACTCAAAGTTGGTTATTTGAAAAGATCAACAAAAATGACAAACCTTCAGCTAGACTGACAAATAAAAGAGAGAGGATACAAAGAATGAAAATAAGAAATAAAAAGGGGGACATTACTACCAACTCACTAAAAGAAAAAGACTATAAGTGGGTACTATGAACAAGTGTATACCAATAAATTAGATAACCTAGATTGAAAAGACAAATTCTTTAAAAAAAAACACAAACTACCTATATTGACTCAACAAGAAATAAAAGAACTCAGTAAAGGAATTTGTAGTAAAGAGATTGAATCAGTAATCAAAAACTTCCCAACAAAGAAAAGCTCAGGACCAAACGGTTTCACCTCAGAATTCTACCAAACATTCCAAGAAGACTTAAATGTGATTTTTCTCAAACTCTTCCAGAAAATTGAAGAGGAGGGAACACTCTCTAACTCATTCTACAAAGCCAACATAACCCTCTACCAAAGCCAGATAAATATACTACAAGAATAGAAACCTGCAGAGCAGTAACTCTTATGCATATAGATGCAAAAGTCCTCAATAAAATACTAGCAAACCGAATCCAACAACATATTAAAAGAATTATACAACATGATGACTGGGATTTATCCTGGTATGCAAGGTTGGTTCAACATAAGAAAATAAATTAATGTAATGCACCAAATTAACAGAATGAAGGGGGTAAAAAACACATGGTCATCTCAATTGATGCAGAAAAGCCATTTGGCAAAATACAGCATCCTTCCTTGATAAAAACACTTAGAACACTAGGAATAGAAAGAAATTGCTTCAACATGATAAAGGGCATATATGAAAAGCCCATAATTAACATCTTATTTAACGGGTGAAAGACTGAAAGCTTTCCCTCTAAGATCAGGAACACTATCACCACTGTTACTCAACATTGTACAGGAAGATCTTAACAGAGCAATTAGGCAAGAAAAAGAAAGCAAAGGCATCCAAATTGAAAAAGAAGAAGTAAAACTTTCCCTATTTGCAGATGATATGAACTTATATACAGAAATCCTGAAAATTTCAAAACAAAGTTCTTAGGGCTGAAAATGAATTCAGGAAAGTGGCAGGGAAAAATATCAACACCCCAAAATCAGTATTGTTTCTACACACAAGCAATGAATAATAAGAACAAGACTTTAAGAAAAAAAATTTCCATTTACAATAGTAACTAAAAGAATCAATATCTAGGAATAAACTTAACCAAGGATGTAAAGGAAAACTATACAGAAAACTATAAAGAATCGTAAAAGAAATTAAAGAAGACCTAAATAAAGGATATTCTGTGTTCATGGATTGGAAGACTAAATATCGCTAAGATGTCAATACTACCCAAAGTAATTTATAGATTCAATGCAATCCCAATCAAAACTCGAACAACCATCTTTGCAGAAATGGGAAAGCCAATCATAAATTCGTATGGAAGAGTAAAGGTTCCCAAATAACTAAAGCCACCTTGAAGAAGAATGTAATTGAGGACTCATAATTTCTGATATTAAAACTTATTACAAATCTACAGCAATAAAAAAGTATAATATTTGCACAAGGACAGACACAGAGACAAATGGAATCAAACTGAGAGGTCATAAATAAACCCTCCGTTCTAAGGCCAATTGGTTTTTCACAAGAGTGCCAAATCCAGTCAATGGGGAAAGAATAATCTTTTCAACAAATGATCCTGGTAATACTGGTTGTCCATTTGCAAAAAAAAAATAAAAAAATAAAAAATAAATAAATAGAAGGATCCTCACCTCATACTATATACAAAAATCAACTCAAAAGGGATCAAAGACCTAAATATAAAAGCTAGAACTATCAAACTTCTAGAAGAAAACATAGGCAAGTATCTTCAGGATCTTGTGTTCAGCAATGATTTCTTAGACTTTATATCCAAAGCACATGCAACAAAAGAAAAATTAGATAAATGGGACCTCATTAAAATAAAAAAAATTGTGCCTCAAGGGACTTATCATGAAATAAAGACAACCTAGTGTGGCAGCAATGCTTCAATATGTATTCGTCAATTGTAGCAAGTGTACCACACTAATAAAAGAGTTGTTAACATGGGAAACTGTGTGTGTGTGGGTGGGGCAATGGGAATCCCCTATATATATATATATATATTTAGATTTATTTATTTATCCCCCCCTTGTTGTTTGCTCTCACTGTCTGTTCTGTGTCTGTTCATTGTGTGCTTTCTGTGTCTGCTCATCTCCTTTACAAGGCACTGGGAACCGAACCCGGTACCTCCCATGTGGGAGGGAGGCACCCAACCACTTGAGCCACATCCACTCCCTGCTTCTTCTGTCTCTCACTGTGTCTCCTCATTGCATCTCCTCGTTGCATCATCTCATTACACCATCTTGTGTCAGCTCACCGTGCCAGCCCATCTTGTCAACTCGCTGACTGCTTGTCTTCTTTAGGAGGCACCAGGACCTCCCATGTGGGAGGCAGGTGCCCAATGGCTTAAGCCACATCTGCTCCTCCCCTATATTTTTGATGTAACGTTTATGTAATCTAAAGCTTCTTTAAAAATACAAATTAAAAAAACAAACATTTCACACAAAAAAAAGACAACCTACACAATGGGAGAAAATATTTGGAAACCACATATCTGGTAAAGGATTAATATCCAATATATATAAGTAAATCCTTCAACTTTACAAAAAGACAAACACACAATTAAAAAATGGGCAAAAGACTTGAATAGACATCTCTCCAATAAAGATTTACAATTAGGCAGAGAGTGCAAGAAAAGATGCTCAACATCATTAGCCATCAAGGAAATGAAAATTAAAATGACAATGAGATACCATTTCATACCCAATAGAATGGCTGCTATTAAAAGAACAACAACAGGAAACAGCAAGTGTTGGAGAGGATGCAGAGAAATAGGAACACTCATTCATTGCTGGTGACAATGTAAAATGGTGCAGCTGCTGTGGAAAACAGTTCAGCAGTTCCTCAGAAATTTAAGTATAGAATTACCATTTGATCCAGCAATTCCACTGCTAATTATATACCCAAAAGAATTGAAAGCAGGGGCTAGAACAGATATTTGAACTCCAATGTTCATAGCAGCATTGTTCACAATTGCCAAAAGATGGGAACAACCCAAAAGTCCATCAACTGATAAGTGGATAAACAAAAAGTGGTATATACATACAATGGAATATTATTCAGCCATAAAAAGGAATGAGGTCCTGATACATGTGACAACATGGATGAATCTTGAAGATATCATGTTGAGTGAAATAAGCCAGGCACAAAAGGATAAATATTTTAAGTTCTCACTGATTTGAAACAATTAGAATAAGCAAACACAGAGTCAGCTTCTAGAATATAAGTTACCTGGGGTCAGGGTGGGGAGATCAGGAACAGCAAACACACATGGGCAGGGGTCTCCCTTCATAGGGACACTGTGTTTCAGAGAGAAGGACAGGAGTGACTGAATTTGGCGATCTCTATGGCATTTCCTTGTGCAAGGTGGCACTAAGAGACTTTGTTTCTTTGCCAGTGTGACACGCAGAAGCCTCTGCATGGAAAACACACAGTGTTGCATGACAGGAGCCCAGTTGTGCTGGCTGGTGACAACCTGATAAGCTCTGAATTTGATGAGGGGAAAAAATTGTTTTAAAATTTTTATTAATATAGATATGTTGACAGACTAGAGATTTGTGTTTAATACTAGGGTGTACAGCCTCGTAATAAGACTACAAATTGAACCAGTTTAATAAATAGTTAAAAATGTAAAGTACAACATATAAATAACACAAGTTGACTTATCAAAAACAACAATATTTGCTTTAATTTCATCCTCTGATTCTCTATCGTTCTCACGAATTTTTTGTCTGTTAGCTTAGAACTTCATCTTCCCTGTGTATACTAGTGTGAAAGCTGGCTTAGCCCTCTTAGGAGATATATGTTGAATAAAATATGCTATGGCTTACTAATGGTTACTTATAGAAGTCTAAAAGTGACTACAGCTGACACTAGATGTGCTAATAGCACCCAAATTAATGGATGTGCAAATTATTCTTCTCAGTGGCCAGAGTCTTGCACCTGTTTGGTTTCTACTTGGGACAAAAATAGATCCTAGAATGTTAGAGTAAGGAGGTCATCCAGGCCAACCCCTTCAGGAGACATCCAATCCTCTCATTATACACAGGCATATTTTCAGACTGAATGTGCTAGACAATTGTTCCTGAAAAATGCTAAGAATGTAATTTTTAAAAAAAAAACACTATTATGGTGTGAATATTTAAAAATCTGCTCGTAGAATGGAGAGTAATTAATGGCAGAGAATACAAAGAATAAGAATAAATGGCTAGCCTTGAGATTGGCGAGATTAATAGGAAAGTTCCCTAGGGATCAATCAATATCGGGATCACTATACTCTGGTGTATTTATTAACAACTGGCAAGATGGATGAGGTGCAAAGTAGTTGAATTTGTCGATGACAAAATTGAAAGATTAAGGAAGATAGTGAACTACTGTAGAAAAGATCTAAGAAAATCGTGTATTAAACTAAGATGAAAAAGGGGAAAAAAAGAGAATCTGGGATGCACTGAAATCTCAGAGGAAAAAAAAACATACTGTGCATTATTCAGGAAGAATTTTTCTGACTATGCAAGGATACTCTAAATTTGATTAAGGGATAGAAAATTGTCGCAAATAATTTTGGTAATCAATAAGCACAAACTGAACTAGTAGTTATCGTTTTTGTATTAGACAAAAGTAAGTCAACTCCAGCCATGTGGCTAAAAGAGCTCAATCTGTTTTTTAGTGCGCAGTGTCGCCAAGTTGCCAAGAACTCTTCCTTAAATTTTCCACCATATCAGACGTCGTTGCAACTCTTTTTACCCCTTCCCCTTTGCCAATTTGTGTCACAATATGACATCCAGGACCAGGCACAGTTAAAGAGCTCCAGAGTGGTACATTTTACACGTGAAATTTCCAAAGATTTGGAATCAGGAGACTATGTCCCCTGCTTTCTGACTGATAGAGCTAGGAAAGAAAATATGAAGTTTTCTGTGCACTGGATGTGCAGCTGCTTTGCATTTTGAAAATCTGTTTAGAAATGTTAAGACATGAGCAAGTGTTGAGTCTCTTTTAAAGTGCTCCTAGTCCCTGCAGCAGCATTTGTTAGCAGGGGAGGACACTCGCTCTTCTTTTTTTAAACTCTGGTGACTATTACATTAAAAAGCAATCTTTCCTTCTTGTTCCACAGCTGTCCCCGGTCACCATGACCACAATGATGGCTCCAGCCATATCACTATAGGCTATGTGAAAGTATGCAAAGAGAGTAACAGAGCAAAAGGGACCGTTCAGAAGTGAGCGAGAATTTCCCCGTGTAACATCCTGATTTGCAGAAAACCTTTGTGCCTGTGGGAAGTTCAAACTCAATAGTTTACATTAGTGTTCCCTATTTGTATGTATAGTCTTATGGATATTTTTAAAAATTTTATTATAGTAAAATATATACAACCTAAAACTTCCCCCTTTTAACTATATTCAATATATAACCAGTGCTGTTAATTACATTCACAATGTGCTACCATCACCACCATCTTTTTTTCTTTTTCTTTTTTTAAACCGGAAGGTTCCATCCCTTCATATGGTAGACGGATGCCGAACCTCTTGAGCCACATCCGTTTCCCTCACCACCATCTTTTACCAAAGCTTTTCCACCATCCCAAACAGAAATTCTGTACCAATGAATCATTAACTGCCCATTCCCTACCCACTCCAGGGCATGGTAATCTGTATTCAAGTTTCTGACTTCATGAATTTGCTTATTCTGCTTATTTCATATCAGTGAGATCATACAATATTTGTCCTTTTGTAGCTGGTTTATTTCATTCAACATAATGTCTTCAAAGTTCATCCATGCTGTTCCATGTATCAGAACTTCATTTGTTTTTTTGGCTGAATAATATTCCATTTTATGTATATACTAAAAATTTTTTTAGCCCTTCATCTGATGATGGATACTTGGGTTGTTTCCATCTTTTTTTAAAAAAACAATTTATTGAAGTATATCATTCATACATATACACAAACTACAAGCATTCAGCAAACATTGTGATCTCACAAAACAAACATGCACAACATCACACAGGGCTCCCACACATCACCCTCCCACACAAACACCCTGCATTGTTGTGAAACATTTGCTAACAAATCATGAAAGAGCATCGTCAAAGCATCACCACTAACTGTAGTCCGTATCTTCCTCCCCTATACATTTTTTTAAAGGATTTATTTCCTTT
>JAQZBX010047040.1:0-20590 GCA_029593785.1 Cabassous unicinctus | reverse complement strand
ATTTATTTATTTACTTGATCCATTTTAAACCCTCTCTTCCTCATTTGCTGTTTTGTGTCCATTCGCTGGGCAATTCTCTGTGTCTGTTTTCATCTCTTCTCATCCTCCTCCTCCAGTCTTCACCAGGATTCGATCCCGGAGACCTCAGATGTAGGAGAGAGGTGTTCCGCCATCTGCGCCACCTCGGCTCCTGGTTTTTGGAGCTTTCAGAGCTTTCGGAGCATATCGTCTTGTCTCTCTCCTTTTATGTCATCATTTTGCTGCATGGCTCCCGGGGCCTGGCAGCTCACCGGCACACAGAGCCTGGCAGCCCATGCGCCTTCTATATATATTTTTTTATTTTACCGGGAGGTCCCGGGGTTCGAACCCAGGTCCCTCCATATGGCAGACGGATGCCCAACCATTTGAGCCATATCCGCCCCCCTGATGTTTTCTACTCTAGTATAGTCTACCCTATGTCATTAGAAATATCTTGATCACAATCCACTAATTTGACCTAATGGGTTTTTAACCCAGTGGGAAGAAAATTTGGTTAATTGTATGGGTCTGATATGATTATATGCTTGTGGCTTTTTAACAAGGCTAATGTGGCTATCAACACTGTTCTTTGCATGGATTGCTATTGTCATTTGGGTTGGAACTGGCAACACATGTGCAATGATAAATCTGAGCTGGGTAGCATAGAAAAGGCATACCATACTGTTTGCTGAGGGAATAAGAAACCTCCCTTGTAAACCAAAGGGAGTTCCCTGGTGGGGTGATGGAGGGATAACTCTAGAGAAATAGGACAGCCCAGGGGTGGTATGAGTATGGATATAGACTATTAACATAGACCAGGAAAATAATCCAGAGTTGAGCATGGAACCTAGTCAGATGGATGGTTCAAATTTAGATTTCAGGGTGACCTGGAAATATGTAATTCCGGTTTTCTGAGGCTTTGTTGAATGCTCCCTGTAAGTTTTCCCTTTCAGGTGTTAGGTATGTTGACTCAGTGTGTGCTAAGTGTATGACCAGGAGTTACAAGAGGAAGGTTTGGGCACAGAGAAGAAAGGAGGTAGAGTAAGACCAGGGGTGAGGCTGTGGGTCAGTGATTGGGACACATGCCATTTGCAGACCATGTGGGCAGAGGCAGGGGAAAATGAAACCCTCACCAGAGCTGAAGAGCTGGGGTAGGACGCCCCTGGAAACTTTATGAACAAGAAAAGAGGGGAATGAGGTGAGAGGGAGGGAGTGTAGGCTAATCATGCACATGAGTCTCTGGTACCATTGTGGCCTGACTTGAGGGCCTTCTGTCCCCAAATGTCTCCCTGTTTCTGGATGCCCTGTTACCTGAAATTCCCTTGGATTATGCCTTCTTCCCAGTGTCCTCTACTAAAATATAGATATTCTTGGGAAAGGGAAACTTCTGGTGGGTGGTGAGCATAATTTAGATTGTAAACTTGTTTTGTTTTTGGATTTGGCTCTTTCCACCAAAGGGAGGACTCTGGAAATAGAATGCCGTTGCATCTGAGGGAGAAAAGAGGCAACGTGAGGAAAAGGGTGAAAAAAGAAGGGATACTATGGGATAAGAAGGTTGCTAGTGCCAGAGAACATTTCTCAAGTTTTCTGGTCTGTTCTCTTCTTCCTCCAAACAATTTCCTCCACTCCACCAGGTTACCAATGCTGTGACTCAAATACTCCTCAGCCTTTCTCATATATACACAAAAACAAAATACATCCACAAATATTGGCTCTATTTGTAGGCTAGGACCACATGTTATTATGCAGTTTGCATTATTCACTCAAAATATTGTAGACATGCCTCTAGGTCATATAGATACATACAATTATAACTCATTTTTAATTAGATAAATACTATTACAAATGATGGAAGAATCATAGTTTATTAAAATTTCCCCCTATTAATGGACATTCAGGCTATTTCTAAATGTGAGCCACTATCTCTTCTATCTTTTAAATGATGGTTTCCTCCCAACTTTTTCAAAAATGTAAAAAAAGTTACACAGTAGATACCTCTAAAACTAGAACATTAAAGAAACAGGGTTTTTAAAAAATGACTGAACTTTGTAATTGCTTCCTAATTCAGAGATTTTAATGGAATTACGATAGGAACAGGAAGCTGGTAATAGGATAACAGTGCAACCTTTCTTTCTTCTTTTATTAAATAGCTTAATTGAGGTTTAACTGATGTATAATAAACTGAACATATTTAAAGCATGCAATTTGATAAGATCAAAACTATCACCACAATCAAAATAATGAATACAACCACCATCCCCAAAGTTTCTCATGCCCCTTTGTCATCAATCCTTCTGGCTTTTTCCTGCCTACTTTTCCAATTTCCCCAGAAATCATTGATTGTTCCCTTTTCTTTATTTTTCCGGAAAAGTGTATGTGGAATTGGTATTATTTATTCCTTAAATGTTTTGTAGAATTCACCAGTGAAGCCATCCAGACCTGGAGTTTTCTTTGTGGGTAGATTTTTAACTATAAATTCTATTTCTGCCATAGATATAGAACTATTCAGGTTATCTATTTTTTTTTTTTTGTAGGGAATTTGTTAGCTTAGAATATGCCCATTTCATTAAAGTTGTTGAATTTATTTGCAAAATCCAACCCATTGTGTAGTATTTGTGATAGCAGATCAGGAAAACTAAGACAGTAGTTGTGGTGGTTCGGAACTGTTTGTACTCCCAAAAATCATGTTCTTAAAGTTAATCCATTCCTGTGGGTGTAGACCTAATGGAAGTAGGACCTTTTGAATAGGTTACTTCAGTTAAGGCATGGCCCAGGGTGGGTCTTAATCTTCTTACTGGAGTCCTTTATAAATGGAATGGAGAGAGAGAGAGAGAAAGAGAGAGAGAGAGAGCGAGCGCCACAGAAGCAAGAGGCTGAAAGCAACAAAGCAATGAACCCGAAAGAAAAGGGAGAGTCCAGCAGATGATGCCATGTGCCTTGCCATCTGAGAGAGGAGTCCAGGATTGCTGGCATCTGGTCTTTGGGGAGAAAGTATCACCTGATGATGCCTTGATTTGGACATTTTTCTTAGCCACAAAACTGTAAGCTTGAAAACGAATTAATTCTCACTGTTAAAAGTCATCCATTTTATGGTACTGCTTTCTGCAGCCTAACAAACTAAACTAGCCATGTTTTCAGTTTCCCTTTTGATTTCTTCTTCAATTTTCTATAAGTGTCATATACTGTTCCCTTTAATCTTTCAGTGGTTCTTTCTCTGGCCTCAGGTAGTTTCCTCACCTCCATATGCTAAGCAGTATTCTGCAGAATACTTGAGGGCGGGTGTCTCTCTGCAGATCTCCATAGTTGGCTCTCTGGGCCACTCTCCTCCCTGAGAGTCTGCCCTCCTCAAGTTTCCTGGACTCTCAGCGATGTCTTCTCAACCCAGGGAACCCTATGGGCATGTCTGTGTTAGCCTTCCCTGAGCCACCCATGGAGAATCTCTCGAGGCAATGAGCTGGGGGCAATAGTGGGGCTCACCTCCTTTGTTTCAGTCCCTTAAGGTTTGCTGCCATTCCTTTCTTGGGTCCACTGTCTCGACAACTGTCATTTCATTTATTTTGTTCAACATTTTGGTTATTTGGTTGGGAAGGTAAATCTGTGCCCTACACTCCATCTGAGAAGTTGGCAGTATTTTGTTTTATGTATGTTTAAACAAGCTAGTATTGGGTGTTGAAATCAACTTATTGGGTTATGACAAACATCATAAACAAATGAAATTGTAACAGTAGAAAAGAAAATATCAGTGTATTCCATGTTTTAAGGGTAAATAAGTTTGTTTTGTGAAGATATTTTTCTGTTATGTGTATTTATCTATGTGGCACTGGATTGTGATGTAAAAGACATTTAAAAAAAAACTGTGGGTCATGGTCAAAAAAAGTTTGAGAAACACTGTTCTAGGTTTATCATGATCTGGTAAATTAGGAGTCTACAAACTTAGTTTTAATCTCAGCTTGGAGGGTTCTCAGGAGTTTGGGGCAATTACGTCTTTTCATTTTATCCATCTGAAAAATGCCCATCATCTCTTACTAAAGCCCGGCTCTGAGAACCCTGAAATGCTGTTTGCAAAATACCTTGTAGATCTGAAATGGAGACATAACCAGAGTCCTATCAGGTAAGCTGTAGTGATTGATAGTCTAGAGGGTTCTAGGCACTGTGCATGATCATGTAGAGTTACCAGCTTGAAGGTGAGAGTGCCGGCCCTCCTCCAGCACTGGCGCCTACCTGGCTATTACCAGAGGAGGCAGAAGTAAGGCTTTAAGAAGTGCTATGAGGACTTAGAGCAGAGGGGCGATTCCGAGACCCTGGGCATAGGAGGAAAGTGTCCAGAGGAAATCATTCAGAGGGTCTGGCAGGGTCAGAGGTTAAGACAGTAGAACTGTAGCAGGCCTATTGGAGCAATCTCAACTTGAGTTTATTTCATTTATTCATTACACACACACATGAATGTATTTTAACACCTACTATGTCTTTGAGATATATAAAATAAGGAAATAGATAAAAATGTCTGCCCTCATCGAGCTTACATTCTACTGGGAGAGAAACCATAAACAATAAATGTAATAAACAAATGAATGTTCTATTAAAAGGTGCTAGGGGAACCGATGTGGCTCAGTGGTTGAGCACTGCCTTTGCACATACACGGCCAAAGGTCCCGGGTTCAATACCCAGCTTCGGTACCCCTGCCCCACAAAAAAAATGGTGCTGAGTACTACAGAAGGAAAAATACAGAGCTGGGGAAGGGTGATTAGAAGTAGGGTTGCCAGTTCTAATTCAAGCGGAATATTTTCAGCGGGAAATCTTTAGGATCTAAATAGAATAATAGTATATATCTATTATAAAACAAATTCTAAAAATATTACAGCATAATTAGAATCTTTGGATCTACAAACCGCATCTAAAAATCTTTGGATGCTGCATTGACACCTTACAGCCACTAGGGCGCAAATGGGCCGTTTATGAGTAAAACGCGGTGAGGATAGGAGTGCCGCAGAAATGTGGGTAATTACGCACATACACACCCCCTCTCCCCGCAGCCAGGTGTTCCGCATGGGCAGCTCCACTTAAGGACGCTGGCAAGAAAGGCGAAGGAGTTTTGCTGTGTGAGACGGCCCAAGACATCTTCGGCCTTAGCTTCCCTTCCTTGGCATGTCCTCACCTAGCAGGGGATGAGGCCGAGGGGAGGAAAGAATTTCAGCCAGGTGGTTCAGCACCTAATTCGCAACACAGCCTAGTAACCGTGGTGAGGCAGAGATGTTTTTCGGGGGCCTGCGGCGAGATTTGGGGGGTGCTTGGGGATTCCTACGTTCACACTCAGAGCCCGGAATCTGTAACAAAAGCACCTCTGGATGCTTTCCGTCTCCTTGGAATATTTAAGGCGTCATCGAGATCTGAGCATTCATCCTGACGTTCAGATTTCTCGATCCTTCCCACCCCCAGTCTCTGCCAGCTGATGAGTGACCATTTTTATCTTTTGGGCGAGACCCTCTGGCCCGTCGCCCCCTCTCGGGCGGAGGGCCGCCCGCCTTTTTCCCGGGCAGAAGCTCGGCTAGGCGGGGAGAGCCACGCGCCGGCCCGGCAGGGGCGCGCACGGTTGGGCGCCGCTGGTTGCGCATCTGGCGCCAGAGCGTGCCCCACCTCTCCCCGCGCGGTGCGGGTGGCGGCCGCGGCCGTGGGCTGGTGCTCCCGAGCGTGCCGGGCCCTCTCTCCCCGCGCGGGGGCACCAGAGCCCTCGGAAGTGTCAGGCACTGCGGTGCATTTTCCCAGTTCCCTTTTAAATGACTGCGGAAAAACAGATTCTCTGAGCCGCAAATGGGAAGACGGATTCTCAGACCAGGCTCGCGAATGCCCCGCATCCATCATTTACCTGCGCCCGCAGAGCAGTTACGGTTTATCACCCGACCCTCCGGGATTGCCTGGTTTGTCCCTAGTGAGACCCTGAGGCTCTGCCCGCACCGGGTATCTCGGTAGATTGGCTGCTTGTCGCGCTTCGGGGAGCGCGGGCGCAGGGCACGCGTTCGCGCACCCCCGCGCACACACGAACACGCGCAAGGTACGGCAGGGGAGTAAGGGCTCGGGGTACCCCGCTTGGGGGTGGGCCTCGCGGGGAGTGAAGCTACAATTTGGGAAAGACTGTGTCCTGCCAGGTTAAAGAATGAGAGAAAATGACGCGGCGCCACACATCGGACAGGCCACGGTTGCTTCCGCGCCTTTAGGGAACCTATTACGCGTCGGGCGAGCTCCTTTCCCGTCACATGCTTCTTTTTCCCGAGCGTTTGAAGCCAGAAAACGGCAGGAAAAAAAGACCCACTTATAGAGAGCCCAGAGTTGCTTTTAGAGGTTCCCCCTCCTCTGGAAAAACACGAACAGGAAGACCCTCCAAAACCACCGATCCCCAAAATAGGTGGTCGGGAATGGGGGGCGGCGATCGTTGGTTACCAATGCAGAGCACGTTTTGGTGTTTACAATATTTATTTATTTTTAGGAGAGCTCGCCCTCCCTTTTAGTCAGGGTGGGAAAAAAGAACGCAGCGGGAGGGAGAGGGAAAGGAGGATTCCTATAATAAGAATCAGCGCATTTACCAGAGCTGAACCCAGCCGGGTTTCCATTTCAAAAAGGGAGACAGCCTCCACTGTGATCGTGGGAGACCGTAGTGTGAATTAGAGACCAGGAGGCGTCGAGTGGCGGAACGGTCCATCTCAGAGGTACCGCGATCTAAATGCACACACGCACACACGCACACAGGCGCGCGCGTCTACACGGCCAGGATGTGTGCGTATGTGCGCGCGTGTGTGAACTCCCACATGCTGCTGCTGTCTGCTTCTGGCCAGTGGCACCGGTTCCTCCCTCCTCCCCGCTCGCCCCCAGATTCCCTTCCCCTCCTTGTTGCTTTTGTCTGGAGGGTGCTATGGGTTTGTGTGTGTATGAGCGTGTGTGTTTTTGGATTTCAGACTAATTTTCTGGAGTTTCTGCCCCTGCTCTGCGTCAGCCCTCACGTCACTTCGCCAGCAGTAGCAGAGGCGGCGGCGGCGGCGGCGGCTCCCGGAATTGGGTTGGAGCAGGAGCCTCGCTAGCTCCTCAGCTCGCGCTCTCAGCGTCTCAGTCCCCGGCGGCGTGAGGAGTCTGGACCCAGGCGCCGCCAGCGGGCGGAAGGCGCCGGAGCTCCGGTGAGCAGCGCAAGCAGTGCCCTCCGTCGCCTCGGCCCTCACTGTCCGTCCCCCCCCCCATCCCCCCCCGGGGCGGCCGCGGCGGCTTCCCAGGTGGGACGCGCCGCGCCACCTGCCCGCGTCCCCTGCGCCCAGCGGCCGTGGCGGATTCTGCAGCATCATTCGGGGACCCCGTCGCGGAGTCATCGTCTCCGGCTGTCTCTCGTCCCCCTTTAGAGAGTCCTTCGCCCGGCCTGTGCCATGGAATCCTGTCTCGGGGACCCTTACCCTACCTCCCCTCCTTTGACCTCAGGCTTGGAGAGGGTGGGCACACTGGTGGCCCCAGCGGCGTCAGTGCCATCGCGAAACAAGTTGATTCCCGGGACCGGAGCTGGGCACTCATCCTTCCATGGTCTCCCGGTTGGGGTCAGGGAGGGGGTTAGGAGTGCGCGGAGGGAGAGTGCCCCAGTTCGTGGTTTCTGGGGTCCCGCGTTCAATCTCATGCGTGTCTGTTTGTCCTCAGCCCCGAGGTGTGTCCCCGGATCCCCGTGCGCGTGTAACGAGGAACCTGTGCCCCGGCGAGTCCCGGGGACGCCGCCGCCGGGTGTCCGGCGCCCCGGGCCATGCAACGGCTGCCGCGGCGGAGCACGGAGCGGCGGTAGCGCCCCCTGTGAGGCGGCCGGTGATGCCCGGGCTACTGTGAACGGTGCCACTGGCCCAGACACACTCAACTCCGGAGACTCTCGACTCTGTGGGCCCGCGACCAGCACCGAGGGGCCGAGGGAACTGCGAGCTCTGGAAAGGCCGCCCAACACCGGCAGGGGAGGCCAGCCGGCACAGCACGGGGACACGCACTCGTGCTGACTCGGGCTGGCACTGTTGGCTAGGGATGTCGTCCTGGACGAGGTGGCATGGACCCGCCATGGCGCGTCTCTGGGGCTTCTGCTGGCTGATTGTGGGCTTCTGGAGGGCCGCGCTTGCCTGCCCCACGTCCTGCAAATGCAGCGCCCTGCGGATCTGGTGCAGCGACCCTTCTCCCGGCCTCGTGGCATTTCCGAGGTTGGAGCCTAACAGTGCAGACCCTGAGAACATCACCGAAATGTGAGTTTCTGGTGCTCTTCGTCCTTCCTTCCCTCCACGCCCCTAAGGCACGGGCCCGCCAGAGGGGTATGTCCAAGGCATGAAATGCTGTCCCAAGTCTGGAGCGAAGTCAGAGAGGGGAGATGGATGGTCGGGCCATCTGTCAGTTATCTGTCTGCTTTATTGGTTTGGGGCTGCCAGCCAGGGAGAGGTGTGACACTTTAAAATAAGTTTTAAATAGATAATATTCTTTGTGGGAAGGAAGTCCATATACACTTATATTCAAAGTCCTGCTGGCTGTGCTTTAGGTTTTCCATATGTATGCACAATAGCTTAGTTCTGGACATTTTTTGTTTCATAAATTGCTATGTGTATGTTGTATCTGGAGAAGTTCCAGTAATATGTAATAGAAAAGAAGGTTAAAATAATTAACTTTCTGAAATCTGTTGAAGGAGGTTAGAGTCTCTCCCTTAACGTCTTTCTCTGAGGTCTGGAGTTAACCAATTTCCCTTTTCATTTCATAGATCAGATTTTGCTTAGGAGATTGTACCCAGAGAGGACCTTGCAAATGATCTGTAAGAGGAGAAGTTCTGAGTGTTGAAATGCACTTGGTCAAAAGAGAAAATGTGATAGTTGGAAGCCTAAAAGCCTGGTCTGATTTAATTTGGACTTGACTTCCCAGAGATACAATTTTGAGACCATTTGGATTATAAATCTTAATTGCCCATTGAGCAATTTCCTGGGACTAGGTTGTATGATAAAGCAGTGTGTAGTACACTGATGAATGCTGGCTTTAGCATCCGACCCCTCAGCCCCCTGGAAATGTTGGCACTTGTCTTAGTCTAATGGAGAAGCAGAATTGTGTACTTCTGTTTCTCCTCCTCTGATGCCTGATGACAAATTACCAAGCAGGAGCTCATCAGTCCTTTCTCTAGTATTCCCTGTCACCGCTACTAGAGGTGTTATTTTTTTCCTAGGGACATTGTCGTTTCATACATTTCCCTAATATGAGATTTTATTCATTTGTGTAGAGGATTGTAAGGCAAAGTTCTTCCAGGTTTCCTTATGGTGTTTGGGAGAGAGAGGCAGCCGTGGAAGTAGGGCTTGGGCTGTGGCCTTCCGGTTGGCGAGTGCGCATGCATTTTTTTCCTCGCTGCAGAAAACGTACAATCCTGTTTCTACCAACGTAGTTGGCCAAGATAACCTGTTTTTAAATGTAAGTAAGAGACCTTCCTGGTCTCTGTTGTCTCTTCTGCTGGTGAGGGTCACGTTAGAAGGCTCAGGCGGGAGGAAATGACAACAGAACAGAGGGGAATGTGCAAACCTAGCAAAGCTGAGATGTGCCGGGAGCCGTCAACTGTCAGGCCGACCCGGGATGCTGGAATATCAAGCTCTTTGGTCAGGAGAGCAGCAGGCAGGGCCAGAGAGGAAGGCTCCAACAGGGCTGGCCCTAGGCTGGGCCTGTGGACCTTGTCAGCCCGGTCCAAGGTGTCTATGGCCTTTTTGTCAGAATCTGTGTCTTTTTCAGGAGATGGGGGTGTCAGTAGTCAGATGGAGGAGGCTGTATGGAATGCGGAGCCTTTCAGATTATTTTGAAACCACAGAGAGGGTCTTTATGCAGATGGATGTAATTGTTTGCTTTTAAATTCTGTATTAGGTGATAGATGTATACAGAAGAAGGGAATGAGCTCAGGGTGGTCATTTTCACATTAATATTTTTTTCACATCAACAGTTTTTTAAGGTCCTCATCTGAGGAAAAGCAGAGAATTATTTTTAAATAAAAAAAAATATTTTCCTTTGAATCCTTAGAGGTCTTAGCTGTCTGATATAAATGAAATCAATGGATTTAGGGGAGGTTTCTTATATTGTTTCTCACACAATGATGTTATTTCTTATATATCTGATGGCAGGTTCCTATGTTAAGGCTTTTTAAAATTTCGTTTTTAATATTTACAAAAACACTTGTCACAGCTGTTCATTTTATAATGACACTCCAATTTTGACTCTTTTTATTTTCCTTTTGATTTGGAAAACCCGCTGGGACTGGGGCAGTTGAGAGGTATGTTGGGGGTAACTGTTCAGGCCAGGGAATTAGGCTAGTGACATCAGTGAGGCTAGGTAGATGTGAGCACTGAGAAAAAAAGTCCTCTTCTCTGGTCTGCCCATCAGCTGTGTTTGAGCCCAGCTGGTTTGAATCTCAGTCTCTTACTCTGTTAAATGGATCACAATACTTGCTTGGAAAGCACATCACATAATTATTTTGAATTCTACTTTTTTTTTGGTTTCAGAGTGCTATTAGTGGATGAGCCTGTTTGACTCTCATCCCTCTATGACACCATCTGTGCTCGATTTCTTACATATTAATATTTGCTTGAACAGCCTTTATATTTTTGGCCAGTGAATACCAGTGATAGTTGGAAGCAAATTACAGCATTTCCCCCCCTTTTTTATATGAGACACAGTGGTATTCCCAAAATAACTTGTTTCAAAGTTCTAGTTTAGTGATGTTTAGCTGAAGTTACATGATTTATTCTTTTTAATTGGGATAATGTAAGTAAATAAAATGTGATTAGAACTTGCTGAAGAAACAATTTACCCCCATATTTCTTTCAGTATCCATGTATGGGGTGGAAAGTGCAGCCTCTGAGCACTTTAGGGTTCAGAGAGAGCCACTGACAGAACATTAAAAAAATACATAGATTAATTCAGAGGTAGGATGTTTTTGCTGTTTCTGCATGCATTATTTTAAGCCACGCTGACATTTCTTTTTTCAGAGTCATTGTTTGAACCTGTTTTGTTAAAAACCTTCCCATCATGGTATCCTTTCATACTCTTTACTCACTAATGTATCTACATCTAGATGTATGTTTCTCTGTCTGCAGATGTATATCACACCTGCCCAACATCACACTGCTGGTAAGTGGCAGCTCTTGCTATCTGGAGATGGTTATATCACAGCAGTGCTAAATTAAATTTTAAACACAATATCATTGTCTTGTATAAGTGGAATTCAAGAGTAAATCCTGTTGTTGGAGCTATGTAACTGACCATTTAATTCTCTATTGCATCAAGTGCCAAAATGCATTACAAAGGACAAGTTTTGTCTTACCCAAGTGTTAAAAGGCATGGTCAAAATAGGTCATGAATTTTTTTTTGTTGCACATGTTTTATAAAGACCAATGACTGTCTTTTTCTGAGTTTCTTGGGTGATAGTCTCAGAATTTGGGGATAATGTTTGAAAACCAGTCTGACATTTTACCTCCTAGTGCAACATAAATAGAGTTTGCAACTTCTGCTGTCAAATCCTCCACGTGCAAGTTATTGTTGGCCTGGTTAAGCAGCTGTAATGTTATGTCATTAATACATCATGAGTTTGGTCCTCTCATCTCAGTAAGCTTTGCTATTGCAATTAATTGTACTAAAAAGAATCCTGGCATTCACAAGGATTCAGTGAAAGGCATCAGTTTTTATTACTCGGATATTTGCTTTTCAGTCCCTCCACTGGGGGTTCTAGAACTTTGGATTGTGCTTTATATGCATTTAAGAACCACAGAGTAAATTTTGAGTGTGGTTACATAGGCCACACTGGACTTGTTAATAAATAAGGCAGTCTAATTTACATCATTCATCATTTAATGCATCTTGCAGACTGGAGTTGCCAATATGTTGCCTTCATAGTGAAGATATTTACAGAATTCAGCTCAGCACAACCATTTGGAGTCTTTTTAACTTCATACCTTCAATCTCTGCAATATGGAGATTTTTATTACGTTGGGTAAAACAATTGAAAAACCCTGTGACCCTCTGACCCTACTTTCTTCCACCTCCCCCTCTTCATCACCGGTCATTGACTGTACAAGAAGATGTGTTTGATTTTTTTTCCTCTCTGAAAAGTGATATTTCCTTATGGGAATTCACAGCACTAGAGTTAGGAGAAGAGCCTGGGTTATATGTTATTACAAGCAAGTAATGGGAAGTTAAGACCATGTGGTTACAGTTCTCCCCATCTGAGTTTACGTCTGTTTAAGGTCTTTCACTGTTTCCATCCCATAAACCTCTGTTTGTGTCTGTTTCAATATTCTCTTGTAAAGAGGTTTTCTAAGCTGAAAAGTTGGCTGAACAGCTGAGCGCTGAGGTCCCTTTTTCCCTAGGAACATTCTGTATGATCTCTTTGACTATATCTAGGTCGTAGGAGTATAAAACCTAGAGTTTTTGTTTAGCTGGGGAAGGGAAATTGAGTTTCTTTCTTTTCTTTTTCCTTTTCCTTTATTTTCTTTTTTCCTCCTGGCTTGGATACTAAGCAAGTACCTCCAGTTTTAACTCATTGCTCATCTTGCCTGTTAAAGAATGAAGCACTGAACAATTTATTATTGAATACCATACACTGACATTACTTTATGCCCCAGGCTCGCTTTACTCTTTACCACTTCTCTAGAAAGCTTCTTGTAGGTTCAAAAGTTATAGGGTGGAATGTGACATTGAACTTGCTGCCCCTTGGAGCAGTGACAATTTCTAGTCCCTCTTGATGCTTATCCGTCAAAAGGAGGATTTTGGAGAGAGATTATTTAGGCAAGCAAATCTTTTCTTTTAAACTTTTTAAAATTGAAGTTTATCATTCATACACAAACATCCATAAACAATAAGTGTATAGTAAAAGTTGTGAACTTTCAAAACAAATGTGCATATCATCATACAGGGCTCCCATACATTACTCCACCACCAACACCTTGCATTGTTGTGAAACAACTATTACAAACTATGAAAGAGTATCATCAAAACATGACTACTAACTATAGCCAATATCTTATATTTGGTGTATTTTTCCCCCAACCCACTTGGTTTTTGGCACTTGGTTATATATTAGTTATAGTTCATGAGAAAATGTTCTCATATTAGGCTTGCAAACCTTTTACTTGCTTGATGTGTATGTGTGTGAGAAAAAGAGGATTTAAAAGACCCTGAACTTTGGATTATTAATAGTTGATTGATCATTTTTATATTCTACTTAGTTGGGTTATTTTAAAACATAAATCCCACCCAGAGTCCCCAAATGGCATAGATCTGAGCCTCACAGTGCCCTGTTAATTTTAGCTCTACATTTGATTGTTGATCGATCTCCATTTAAAAAAGCAAAGATCCGACATAATCAGGGTGCCTTCTTACCACTTACTTTGCTCTCTGGGGTGTCCAAAGGACTGGGAAGTCATAAATATTGATCGGGAGATGAATAAGTGAATGCTCGTGAATGTCATAATCCCTGTGAAGAAGAATGCAGGGTAATGCAGAGATACTAAATTCTTACCTTACATGTGTTTTCAAAAAAAGTATGTTATGGAAAACTGGAATCAGAAGACCAGAGAGCTAGTCCCAGCATTGCCAGTAACTGATTATCTGATCTCGAGGAAGCCTCTTAATATCTCTGGGCCTCAGTTTGTCAGATGTAAATTGAGGGCTTTGGATGTGATGCTCAGACAAATGTCTTCTAACTGTAAAGTTCCAGGAGACTTCAGTTATGGAGATAATGCAGCTTCTACATCAGCTATGAAGTAGGGGGATGGTGCAAGGTGCTCAGAGTCAGGCCATATGTGAATTGAAAGACCGTTGGTTTCATAGTGTCATCTGTACCATGTTGTCAGTGTCCACTTTGAACTCCCCCGAAGCATGTCTTTTTAACTATGAGCTGCTAATAAGGCTGGTGCCTGTTGGTGTTGGACTAATGAGTCCAAGGTTAAAGGTCATTTTAACCTTTAGGAGTCACTTAGAATCAGGATCATAGAAGGAGAAAGAACCCTAGAAATGCTCTGCTCCAACCCCATCTTTGCATCAACCCAGAACAGTAAAGAAAGTTGCCCAAGGCCAGGACTCATTAAAAGCCTTTTGGGGACTTAACATTCAAACAAAACCCCATTGCTTCTACTTTAGGGCACCTGCTCTATTCTGTGCTTCCTCAGACTGAGTGCCTAACCCCTGCCCACCATTTGGAAAGTATAAGAGGATGGGTCAGAGATGGGAAGACAAGTCTGTGCCAACCCATCTCTACTACAGACAATGTAGTAATTGAGCTACTGATCCAGAAGCAATAACCTTACCTTATGCATTTTTGTTTGGTTTCCTACAAGTGTGTGTGTGTGTGTGTGTGTGTGTGTGTGTGTGTGTATGAATTTCAAGTCTTCCTTTTCTCCAGGCAATTCATACACAAAAGTTGGGCTGCAAAGGAAAGCCTTGAGGGCTGCTAACTTGTGCCTGCTCTGCCTTCCCAGCTGGTTGGGGCTGGAGTGATGGTAGGACAGGCAGACAATGAGGCTGGTACCCCTAGAGTCCAATGCAGTCAGGAGTGGTTATATAAGTGGAGGATCCCACAGCCCCTTCTACAAAGCCTGTATTAACTCCCATGGAAGACCTGTGGCCAGAGACTTATTCTCTCCAGACTTCTTTTCTTCCCCTGACTTCTCAATGCCCGAAGATTGATGACTGAGTTCAGTAAACTCAGGATTGTTGACTCACATCCAGAATTCATTCTGCTACCATTTTGCATGCTGTCTGTGGCCTGGTCCAAAACTTTCCTGATATGAACAACACTTCTGAGTCATACCACAGGTTTCTTACAGGGTTTCTCTCCAAGGAACCTAAAAGACACTTTGCAGACATCTGCCGGTTTAGGTTTAAAGCATCACTCTGAAGTAGGTGGGCAAGTTTTGACAATCTCTGAGGGCCTGTCAGGTTAATTGGTTTGCCTGGGGCTCTCTGGTCAAACAGAGCATAAATTAGGGAAAGGGTCTTAGCTAATGTGCTCAATCACAGTTGCCCAATTTTGGCCTGAAGAGCCCTGGTGATTGTGTGAGAGGCCTACGGATTTCAATGAATGTTTACATGTTAAACGTCCTGGCACTGTGAATGTGGTGGATTGGGACTTCATCTGTGTGTTGTGTCTTTCCCCTTCTGTCATCCCCTCCCCCACCACTCATTCTTCTATAATCTGTTGTATTGCTAGGAGATAAATGATTTATAAAATGTGGCATCTTCTTAAATAAAAGCACTATTGAGAGCCCTTTTTTTAAAAACAAATAAGGACCTATTGCTATCTAGCACCCCAGCCTTTCCTAATCTCTTCATATCCCAACAATTCTCTGTACACACATACCAGACTATAGTTGTGTATGTATGACATGTCTATGAAAACATAAATCTATGCATAAAACCCCACGATGCATGATCCTTTTAGACTTTATTATCTTAAATTGTAACATTTTCCTAATAATTGAGGCTTTGCTTCTTTTTTTTTTGGTTTTAGAAATTAATATAACATAGGTCAAGGTGAATTATAAATATTTAATAATAAAGTCAGTATGTTTCAGAAAATACAGTGCAATAAAATTATGTAAACATCAGTATATATATAATAAGCATTATAAGCTCAAATGCATCTAAAGATTAACATTTATGAACAATTTTCATTTTCTCCTTTGAATTTTGTTGTATTCAATTTTTTTGTGTAATGAACAATGTTTACATCCGTGATAGTGCCATACTTTTAAATAGAAAAATGTTTCATTGTTTAAAATGGGCTTTTCTATCCCTGGTGGATAATTACTTCTTTAACTCACCGGAGTTTTCATTTTGTTTTAACCATTCTGGATTGTGAAGTCTGTGAGCGTTTGTGCATTAACTCAGTGTTAGCCCACTGGCAACTCAGAGACCTATTGTGCCTACTTTCTGCTCTTTGATGGGTTCACAACCTGAACAGGTACATTTTTGTTATCAGCAAGGCAGTTTTGAACAATTCTACAATAAAGTAATTTAACCTGAAAGATACTAGAATTTGGCTTTCAATTCTGAAATTGACCACATTTTAAAGAGATGGGATCTTCTAAATTCTTGTAAGAGAAGTTGTTTCTACTCGATGCACCCCAGAGTCTCTTGCTGTGAGGTAGAAGAGGAGGCTGTATCTGAACCCTCTGACTCTTGCTTATCCTGAGGAACATGTCACTGCTCTTCCTGGCTTTGGTTTACTCATGTGCAATGCAAGTGCCTGACTGGGGTGGGGTGGGGTGGCAGGGGAGTGATGCATGAGAGAGTTGACACGATAGCCTCTGAGATTATAATTGTTGTGTTCTTTGGCAAGGTATGATAAAAAAGCACTTCCCTTTGAAAAATAAAACAAAACATACAATAGAATGCCCTTTCTAGTTTGCTCCTGGTTTTACTTCAAATATATGTTGCCACCACCCCAAACTCAAAGAATGTTGTGAAAGATTTTCCTGGGACATTTTTCTTGCACACCTGGGTTTGGCCTTTTCCTTAGTGACTCTTTAATCTACTTCTTCTGTTTCGGAAGTTATTTTTTACTCCCAGGTCACAGAAGCATGCACGCAGTTAGGTGTTGGGCTGTGTTTTCCAGGGCTGTTATGACAAGTATCACATACTGGCATAAGCAACAAAATTGATCATCTCATGGTTTTGGAGGCTAGAAGTCCAAAATCAAGGGGTTGACAAAGTCACATTTTGTCCTGGCATCTGTAGCATTCTGGTGCTGGTTGTGGCAATCCTCGGGCTTCCTTGGCTTGCATCTCTGCCCCTGTTGCATGATGATTTGCTACATTCTCTGGCTTCTTTTGACTTTTGGCTTCTACTGGCTGCATAGGAATTTCTTTTTTTTTTTAAAGATTTATTTATTTATTTATCCCCCCCTTGCTGCTTGTGTTTGCTGTGTCCATTTGCTGCATGTTTTCTCTGTGTCTGCTTATCTCCCCCCTGCTGTGAGGTCCTGCCGCATCAGCCCACCGCGCCGTGGGCCGGCCTGCCCTCACAAGGAGGCCCCGGGAAGCGAACCCGGGGCCTCTCATATGGTAAACGGGAGCTCTATCCATTGAGCCACACCCGCTTCCTGCTGTGAGGTTGCTGCATCAGCCCACTGCGCCGCTCAGGCCGGCGTGCCCTCACAAGGAGGCCCCGGGAAGCGAACACGGGGCCTCCCATATGGTAAACGGGAGCTCTATCCATTGAGCCACACCTGCTTCCCCAGAATTTCTTCTCCTTATAAGGACTCCAGTTATATAGATTGAAGCCCACCCTGATTCGGTTTGGCCTCATCTACATAGGATCTTAGAAGGTCCTGTTCATACCCTGACTCATCTTAGCATTTAGGTTCTACAATTCACCTTTGCCTCCTCCCCAAGACCAAACCAGGGCTTGCTTCAATTCTCATGGTGGCTAAATAGCAAAATTCCTACCTGGGTTTTCTCTAAGCCCAATTCTGCAGTTCAAGCTAGATGGTTTTCAGGTCCCCAGCTTCTTGCCATCCTGGGTGGAAGTGCTTCCAAGGTTTCCCACAAATACAAATAATCTCCCTTCACATACCGCATCCACTGATAGTTTTCTTAAATATAGTTTTTACCCGCACTTTAAGCAATTGCATAACCACTCCAGATATTCATGTCTGATCAGAACACTTGCCACCGTGTGTGTGTTAATGATTTTTCCAGCACACTCTGGTTCACTTCTGTAGACAGTGTTCCAGAGGATTTCCTAACTAGCTTGCCTCTTTGTTCAGTCTCCACCTTCTGTGACACCCACAGCAGAAGCTTTCACCTGGATCAAACCATTCTCCCCATTAAGTTTTCTTTTCATTCTGGCTGGTGTAGTTGACCACATGTTTCCTGATTGTCATGTAGGCTGCCTGCCAGATAAGTCAAACTTCATGCAAACATTTGTTCAGTTCTACTAACGTTTATTGAGGGCACTGGGACATTACAGTCAAATAAGGTACTGTATTGAGGCCGAGGAGTCCCTGAGTAGCTTGTGTCTAGTGGGAGGGACAGATGCATAAACATCTAATTTTAATATAATGTGGTAAAGACCTTCAAGGCATGAGGGTCATTGCGATTTTTTTTTTTTAACCTTGGGCAAATATGGTACAACTGCAAAGGTGTTTCCTCCTAAATGTGTGTGTATAGATTTCACTGTTTAATAGTGGGAGGGCTAGCTGGGTAGATTGAATGTGAGAAATCCAGTCTCTACTTCCTACAGTGGCAGTAGCCCAACTAAGTTTTTTTTGTTGTGTTTTACACCCCCCTGAGATAGCTCCCTCGTCTGTCCACTGTTTGTGCTCGCTGTTTGTGCTTGCTGCACTCTGTCTGCTCACTGTATCTGCTCGTTGTATTCTCACTGTGTCTGCCCGTCCTCTTTAGGAGGCACTGGGAACCAAACCCAGGACTTCCCAAGTAGGAGGCAGGCGCCCAACCGCTTGAGCCACATCCACCCCTGCACGTTGTGTCTGCTCGCTACGTCAGCTCATCACATCAGCTTGTCACATCTGCTCATTGCGTCTGCTTATCTTCTTTAGGAGGCACTAGGAGCTGAACCCAGGACCTCCCATGTGGGAGGCAGGCACCCAGCTGCTTGAGCCACATCCACTCCCCCAACTGAGTTTTGATACGCTTGTGGCTTCATCCAGTCCTATTCCACTATTTAGCTGCCTGCCACCGAAATCATCCTTTATGCCTTCCCTTCTACTATGATTACTATGGAAAAGGTAGAGTACCTTCTAACAGAAGGTGATCACTCTACCTCTATGACACATCCCAGCCTCTTATTTTCTCTATCAGTGGCTTTCCCTCTCTCACCTATGTTTTCAGTCCCTTCCCCTCATTTGACATTAAACATGGAATTTAAGCAAGACCAGGTCTCTCCCATTTTAGAAAAGTATTCCTTTAACATGATTCTCTCCTATTCTTCCTGTACGTCTTCAAATACTGCCCTTTCTCCTCTCTTCTCCAAAACCAAATCTTAGAAGACTGGTTTCTATTCATTGTGTCTATCTCCTCACCCAGTCCAGTCTCACTCCATGGCTTCATTGACTCTCACCACAGTCCCCAAAGACCATCATGTGTCTAAATCCAAAGCACATGCCTCTGTCCTTCTCTTACTTGACTTCTTAGCAGAACCTGACCTCATTGCTCACTCCTCACTCTTGAAATAGTCTTTTCCTTTGGCCTCCCTGTCCCTGCCCTTTCCTTCTTTGTTCTCTGTCTCTGGCTGCTGCTTCTTAGTACTACCCATGGGCTCCCTTTTCTCTTCTCTTAAAAGCTGATGTTCTGTGGGCTTTTGTCCTCAGGCTCCTTCTCCTTCTGGGCTGTCCCTGTGCAATGGCACCTTCATCCATGACTTCAGGTGCCCTCTGCATGCTATGGTGTCTTAATCTGTGTTCCCATCAAATATCAGTGAGGCCCTTTGGGCTCATGTACCCAGTTGCCTACTAACCATCCCCTCTTGGATATATCATTCTGTGTCCCACAATTAAACTCATCATCATCTCCCCAAACCTATCTCCAGTGTTGTCCCTCTTAATGGATGGTGTCTTAGTTTCCTAGAGCTACCATAATAAAGTATCACAAAGTAGGTGGCTTAAAAGAGCAGACATTATTCTCTCACAGTTCTGGAGGCTAGAAATCTGAATAAAGGTGTCAGGGCCAGGATTCCCCTGAAATATGTATGGGAGAATCCTTCCTTGCCAACCTCCTGGCTTCTAGTGTTTGCCAGCAATCCTTGGCATTCCTTGGCTTGCAGATGTACCTCTCCAATATCTGCCTCATCTTCACCTGGCCTTCTCTCAGTGTCTGTGTGTCTAAACCTCCCTCTTCTTATAAGGATACTGGTCATATTGGGTGGGTCATATTGGAATCCAGTATGGCTTCATTTTAACGAATCATGTCTTCAAAGACCCTATTTTCAATTAAGGTCATGTTCATGGTACCGGGGATTAGGAGCATGAACATATCTTTTTTAGGGTACACAGTGCAACCCATAAAAGATGGCAACACTGTCCACTCGGGAATATAAGCCAGAAGACTTGACTCTTCCCTCTGACTCCTGTATTCGTTCAATTATTAAGTCTTGCCAATTCGTTTTCCTAAATAGTTCTTACATTTGTCCAATTCTCTATCTTCATTGCCACTATCCATCCATTTTTTCTTTCAGCAGAGATTGATTGGGGTCCATTCTGTGCCAGGCACCAGGTACTGGGGATGAGGTGGCAAGAAAGGCTGACCTGGCCTGTTCTTACGAAGCTTGCAGTCTGGGAGGGGACACAAACACCAAGAAAGAACTTGCATAAAATAATTGAATTCATACCACCATCATCTTTTGCCTAAATACTGTGACAGCCTTCTTAATGCTATCTTGTCCTGCAGCCTTGCCCCCCTTTTACCCTTTGCCACATGGTAGCTGGAGTGGTCTTTCCAAAACCTCATCTTATCATGTCACTCACTGCTTATAACTGCTCTGTGGTTCCCCATGCCTCTTAGGATAAAGTCCACAGGTTTTGTGTGTTTGTCTAGGTTTTTTTTTTTTT
>JAQZBX010047039.1:0-20602 GCA_029593785.1 Cabassous unicinctus | reverse complement strand
TATCTTCATTTACCAGTTGAGTGACCTGGGGGAGGTTAGTTAACTTGCCTCTCGGTTCTTCATCTACAAAATGGTAATAATAAAACCACTAAACTCCTAAGGTTGTGGTGAGGGTTAAATGAATTAATATACCCAAAGTGTTTGGCATTTAGTAGTATTGTTATAAGTGGAATTGAACAGCTTCCTTCCAAATGTCAAAGCTCAGTGAAAGTCTTTGGCCTGCCCCTGAGCTGCTCTCCTTTCCTGAAAGACTCCTCAGCGTGACCATGTTCTCTCTTTCCCTCTCCCCAAAGTTCTCACATAAAGCAACCGTAGCACCATCCCCCTCCTCCGTGCTCCAGCGCTCTCTTTCTGAGAAAAGAACTCTCCAGCAAATCCAGGAGAAGGTCGCCTGCCTGTGCAGAGGCAGCAACCCCCAGCCACCCTGTCTCCCTCCCAGTCTGACCAAAACCCACGTGTCTGGAAAAATCTGAAGCAGGGGTCATGTTCGGGAGAGCAACTCAAGAGCCACGTGTTCCGTTCTGGAAACACCAATGTCCTCCAACCTGGGAGGAGGAGTCAGCAAAGCGCCCCCCTTCATTCTCCTCCAAGCCAGCGGAAAGAAGACGTTAGTCAGGAGCAGCAAGCTAATTGCTAATCTGCAAGAGACGAGCAAGCCCACGAAGGCGTGCGGCCCACGTGCACGGCTCTCTGCCTGGGCCCTGTCAGAGCTCCCCTGGACAAGCTAAACTATGCCAGCGGCACCAGGTCGGGGGTCAGCCGAGGGGCTCGTGCCACTTGAGGAATCTGACGAGCACCCGATAACAGCAGCATAAATAAGCCTTTTAATAAATGAGAGAGCTATTCATCTAAATGGATTCTGCCGTCTCTTCGGTGCCAGTTAATCTGTAATTCTGATAGATCAGGGATGGCTCCGCTGGGAGACAAGAGTCCAGAATAGAGAATGATTTTGTCCCCCGAGAGCCGGGGATTTCACTTGGTAAGCAGCGCACGTGTCCTGTGTGTTCATTTCACTGTCTCCCCCCTCTCTCCAGCACCTACAAACCACCGCTACAGGGACAAACCGGGAGCAAGACACACCCTCTCCCAGACACACATAAATGCCCCCGCGCACGCCCCTTTCCGTGTGCAGTTCCAGGTACGTGTATGCGCTCCCTGGGCAAGCACGTCAGCCGATACGCAGAGGAGCGTGCGGGAAGTGCTTGCCCCACGGCCCCGCACACCTTCCTGCCGCGGTGAGAGCTGCTCCCACCCAGGCCGATGGCGGAGGTCCCGGTGTCACTAAGCCAGAAGCTCGTTACTACCAGTGTCACACAGCCACCCTCAAGGGGCTCAGCCCGTCAGCCCCTGCACAGGAGCCATGGCCTGAGATGGCGGCAGAGCATCCAAAGGCCACAATGCATGTTCAAGAGATCTGTCAGCATGGCCGGAGGACCAAAGGTTTCCTGCCACTGCTGCTGATGCCACTCCTGGGCCTACGTGAGACCCATGCGGCATCAGAGCGTGAGCATCCCCAGAGTGTCCAAAGACCACTGGCAAATGACAACCATTACAGTCATAAAGTGACTAAGGGTTTTGAGCAGTTAAATGCACCAGGCCCGTGCTAAGCACTTTCACTCTGTTATCCCATATAAGGTCAGTACACTTAGCATCCTAACTTTAGAATGGATGCGGCTGAAGTTCAGAGAGATTGAAGGGAGCTGGGTAAGCGACCAGCTGGGACACATGCCTGCACGACTTAGTCACTACAATAATTTAGGCTCTATTCAGTTCCACGAACATTGACTGAGTTTTTCTTTTCCGGGCCCCATGGTGGGAGGTGCTGGAAAATGCCTGGGTCTTTGGGTCAGCTGCCTGCTGAGTGCCTTCAGGTCAAGGGCATGGCTTCACCAGCTGAGCTTGCCCTTGAATGGCTGATGCACATCAGAAATTTTGGGTCTCTCGTGTGACTCTGCAAGTGGGGAGGGAAGGAGAGACCTGGTCTGAATGCCAGGGGCCCGGGGTCTAGTCCTGGACCTGCCCAGCTGGAGACCAGCTGGGGACCGGGTTGCTCTCTGCAAATGGGGACCCTGATGTCAGGCCTGGCCGCCTGGCAGGGTTGTTGCGAGGCCTGAATGAGGTTATAAAATGAGGGTGAGCACACGCAGGGCCGGTCGATGCAGCCTCACGTTGCAAACACGGGCTGAGTACCTACCAGTGCCAGCAACTGCTCAGGCACCAGGAATAGCAGTGGACATAGCAGCCCAGGTCACTGCCCCTCCTGAACTTGCATTCCAGCAAGTGAGATCAATGATAAAGAAGAATAATTGAATGCAGAATATAACATTAGGAAGAGAGAAGTGTTATGGAGGAGAGGGGCTGGGGCGTGATGGTGGAGGGTGCGGGGTGATTCTGGGTAGGGTGGTCAGGGAAGCCTTCCTGAAGAGGTGACATTTGAGCAGAGGCCCAGACACAGTAAAGGTGTGAAGCCCCAGCCCCCGCCCCCTGTCCCAAGGAAACAGCGAGCTCACCATAGTCAAAGAACAGCAAGGAGGCAGGTATGGCTGGAAGGCAGTGGACAGTGGGAAGAGACGGGGACAGGGCAGAGAGACAGCCCTGAGTGGGCAGTGCTCAGCCCTGGGGACCACAGGAAGGACTATGTGTCTGTGTTCTGTTCTAAACGTGTCGGGCAGCCCTGGGGATAACTGTCCTTTAAACAGGACGTCTCAGGCTACCGTGTACAGAATCAACGGTAGGTGGGGAGCAGTGGGAGCAAGGAGTCCCGCTCAAAGGAAGAGAAGAGAGCGGCATAACCCAAGTGTAGAAGTTAATTTTGCTCAAGAATATTTCCTTTTAGCCGTCAGTATCATCTTCAAATTTATTATCAATTTATTCCCAAATTTCAAAGTGGGTTAATTTTACACCTAGGTATCAGATAAGGGATTGCAACACTTCTCTTTTCTTTCTCTTATGTATTTTTTTTAAATGATCACCGTTAAGAAAAAAAGTTGTTTTTAATTTGCTCACCCATTCCAATATCTTCATGTATCTTTATTGATTTTTATATTGCAATATTTCTTTTAATATTTCAAAAACAGACTCCTTGTTTAGCGGCTTTCAAAGCTGGCATTGGGTAATAACTTGCTTGCCAAGAAAGTGAGTTATCCCCCTCCCAACTAATAAAAAATCAATAATTCATTAGAGATGCCTTCAATAAAGATTAAATAAATGAGTAAATTTAACTTTCATCTGACCGTGAAATGTGTATGTGCACTAGTAAAATGGCATGGTCAAGTTTGAAGTCTGAGCGCTCAAACTGAGCTGAGAGTGTTGCCCTGCAGAGGCCTCGCTCTCCACCACTGGCCCTGCCCCCACTGGTCTAAAGGAACCCGTATGCTCACGCTTCCCTCCCCAGGACATGGAGAGGGCCAGCCTGTGGCTGCTAAGAGCGTCTTGCGTTCGGGCCCACAACGGTGGGAATAGGTTGATAATAATGCATCAGCCCCAAGCCAGGGCGCAGCCTGGCTGCCGAGCAGGGCGACCGCTGACTCTTGCCCCCACACAGGGCCAGGGCTGACGGGGCCAGTCCTCCTTACTTCCTGCTTCTTCCTCTGGTGCCTGGCAGGGTGGTGAACCCGGGCCAGAGAAGACATCAGAGAGGCTGGGCTGGCTCCAGGGCCTCGGGACCCCCTATCTGAGCCCCTCTCTTGGAGTTGGCTGCAAAGCAGTAGAGCTTTTGGAGACACATGGAGCTGAGTTTGAGCCAGCTCTCCCTCTTAACGGCACGATCTTTCTGACCCTCTGGTTCCTCAACAGTAAAATGGGGGTGATAATAACAGTGTCATAAGTGTGAAAGCGTTTGTCTCAGTAAACACTCCATAAATGGTCACGGTTTCTGGCACTACAAGTTGCCTATCCCGCTCCCATTTTCAGTTAGGCATTTGTCCTCCCAATATAAAGACTGCATTTCCCAGCATGCCTTGCAACTGGGTATGACCACGTGTCTCCTTTTTGGCCAATGGGATGGAGGCAGAAGTGCTGGGTGATACTTCTAGGAAGTCTCCTGAAAAAAGATGAGCTAGGACTTCTGCCTATCCTTCTGCCCTTCCTCCCTCCTGCCCTGAAATGCTGATGTGATGGCTGGGCTCTAGCAACCGCAAAGCAACACGGGAAAGACAGTGGAGCAGCAAAGTAGAAGGAGCCTGGTGCTCACGGAACCAAAATATAAGCTTCTGACTGCCTATCTCCAGACCTCTTTTTCACAGGAGAGAAATAAATATCTATATTTTAAGCCTTATGATTTGGGGGGGTATTCCTGCTACTCCCAGTCAAATGAATTCTAAAGGACACCCATTGTTATCATTACGATTTTTATCAGAAGGCTGAGGAAACTTCCTTTCCTTGAGCTACGAAGGTCAGCCCTGGGTATCCATCTTCAGGGGACCCACTTCTGCCAACCTCCTCTGTGCCAAAGGCCCTGTTCTCTCCAATTCCAGAATCCCAGGCATTTGGGAGTTCTTGGTGTTTTGTTTTTTTTTGCTTACTCCACATGAAGGCATTTGAAAAATAAGTCATCTTCTCACCCTCCCCCCCACACACACACACACACATACTTCCAGTGCTTTGGGGGGAAAAGGCCAAATTCCTTAGACCAGAGTTCAAAGCCAAGCTCCATCAATCACGAGCTTTGTGAAGCGGGGGCAAATCACTGAACCCCATTTCAGTGATCCTGATCCACTTGTTGGCGGTGAAGACAAATTCAGGTGATATGCCTAGAAGAGGGTCTGGTCTCAACAGGTGCACAGACAACTTGCAGTGCTGCTGCTGACTGCACAAGGACCAGCCTTCCCGCCCAGCCTCAGCTCTTGCTTCCCCACAATGCCCACGCACACACACTCCACGGGCAGGCAGAGCTGTTGTGGCTCGCTGAAATGGCCTGTTCTCTCAAGTCTCCTGTTTTTACATCCTCTCCAACTTGTGGATTCTGTGTGTCCCTCAAGACTCAGCACAGGTGCCACCTGTCCCAGGAGGCCTTTTCCAACAACCTCTCCCCACACTGCAACCCGCCTCCCTTCCTAGCGGTCAGCCATGCTCCCAATCTGAGCACTCAGCACCCTGGACAGTCCTCCCTTCATGACCCACCCACCTTCCCCTCGAGGCTGGGAATTCTCCAGGGGCAGCAAGTGTGTCCTTCGTATCTCTACCCAGGACTGAGCACAGCACCGGCCTGGGTGGGCCCCCAAACCTTAGTGGCAAGCTTCCATTTTATCTATCCATTTGAAGACCAGACTAAATTTTGGATGTCATCTAAAATGCATGCATAGCGTTAGTGTAAATGTCTATTCCAATAACTTAATTGGGTATAAGGAAGACATTTTCTTCCCAAATGAAATTAATTTAGGATTAAGGGACAATAGTTCAACCGCTAAGCTTTTACCATCAGTGTACAGCAAAATAAAGAGATGAAAGCTCTCACAGTTTATGGAAATGACCTCACAGTTACATATTTTTGACTGTTTAATTTGAAAGTTTACATTTTTTATGCTTTGCGTTGGTGTGTAATTTTTGTACTATTGGTGCTAGTTTTTGTCTAAAATCTTTTTTTGGAATAATGCGCGAATGTTTTGATTTTATGACAGTGAAACTTGTATCCGGTGTTTTGCCAATTAATATTATATGCTTGCAATGAAAGCAAAAAGAAAACAACTAAAAAACAAAACAAAACATGTTCAACAAAAGCATGTTGACTGTGTGGATGGATGAATGAACTGCTGCCTAGAGCTTACTTTCTAGGATCTGAAAGTCCAAGGAACTTGGATCTCTGAAGCAAGAAATGTTTGAGATGGCTTCTGTCTTGGTCACTTAGGAACAGACCAGGTGATGTTACAGACAGTCCATCAAGGCTACATGCTTCCTTACTCCAGCTCTAAACTTCACACTTACAGCCTCCACATCCTCTACTTCCCAGAGTAATTTGTTCCATGTTGCTCAGTGAGCGAATAGATTTGGGATACCCATTCAGGTCTGCCTGGCTTCCATGCTCATATGTTCAATATTGTCACATCTTCCAGTTCTCCGTCCACTGCAATGGGACTCAAGGTCTAAGTCAAGGAAGGCAGGAGAAATGTTTGAGAACTAGATCCAGGTGATGACTGTACAACATTGTGAATGTATTTAGTGCCACTCATCGTGTATTTTATTTATTTATTTTTAAGATTTATTTATTTATTTATTTATTTATCCCCCCCTTGCTGCTTGTGTTTTACTGTGTCCATTCGCTGTGTGTTTCTTCCGTGTCTGCTTATCTCCCCCTTGCTGTGAGGTCTTGCTGCATCAGCCCACCGCCGGCCGGCCTGCCCTCACAAGGAGGCCCCGGGAAGCGAACCCGGGGCCTCCCGCATGGTAAACGGGGGCTCTATCCATTGAGCCACACCCGCTTCCCCATTGTGTATTTTAAAATGGTTAATTTTATGTTATGTGAATTTCACCTCAATAAAGAGAAAGAAAGAAGGAGGGAGGGAGGGAGGGAAAGGATAAAAGGAGGCAGAAGATGAAAGAGCACATGGGCCCTAAAGAAGAGTCTAACTGTAGTCCAAAACAGATCTGGGGTCTCGGGGTCTCTGCTGCAGAGCCCCCGAGACCCTCCCTATTCCGTGAAACTCTTTCACCTTGGTACTCAAGGCCCCTTCGCCCCTACCCACATACAATGGGCCAAAAGGAAGGTCACCACCTAGTTTCCTGAGGGGTAGAGGGATGAGAGTCGCTTACGCTGAGAACTCAAGTGCAGGAGCCTCATCTTGGTTTTCTTTGTGTCTCTGGAGCCTGGCACAGTCACTGGCATGTAACAGATATTTGCTTAACAGTTTTACTTTGAATCAAGGGGCTATGAAAACAGTGTGACTCTACCTCCACCAGGGCTCAACAGTGTCTGTGAATTTTATAGGACTAACTCAAGCTCTATGATCATATATTCTCTACCCATTCCAGAGAGAAGGAGAGATCAACTTAGCTTCTCACTACTGATAAATAAGTAGCCAACCTGAGCCTATAGCCTGGGCCTCCCAGCACTGCCCCTCTCCTCTACTCCCCAGCTCGTCATCCTATCCATCCATGTGACATGACCATTCTTTTACCAGGGGGAAAGATAGCTCCTGGTTCTCTAGCAGAAAACTTTCTCCCTAGTCCTGTTCCCAGCTCAGAGGACGTTCAGATTAAAGTAAACTGTAAGTAAGGTGGAGCCTTTGGAAGTCCATATGGTCCCTGTCCTCAAATCGGGTGGCTTGAGGCTCTGCCCAGTGACCAGATGGCTGCTTAGGGCTGCCCATTCTCTGGGACACCCTCCTGCCCAGAGTGGGAGGGGGGAGACTGTTCCAGACGGCCAGGACTGGGCAGACACCCCAGAATATCGCTGGAGCAGAACCTATGCCTCTACCAGATACCATCTGGATGCCTGTCCCCTTGATCTTCATTCTCTTGAGTCCTCTGGAGACAAGTCCAGCCAGAGACATGATTAGCCAAATTCCTATTGGAAAAGTTCTCCTTGGAACTGCTCCTCTTCTTTAGAGAAATCTTTCACATCTACCAACAGAGCAGGAATTTGAACCCAACAGTTTCTGTGCCCTGAGTTCCTTGCAGAATTCCATTGAAAACTCTCTAGTAAAGCAGCATTAGGACTTCTGGAGTTTTCCCAGTGCAGCTCCTGGCTGATTCTCTTCATGTGCCTGTGAATCATAATGCCGTAATTCTTGTCAAACAGAGGGGGACAAGCCCTGATTCAGACATGGAGGTGACTTTGCCAAAATGGTCCATCGTCAGCGCCAAGGCCAGAGAAGCACCTCTGGGCTTTACGGCATTGAAAATAATGCCACAGCAGCTAAATCCTGTACAGGCACAACTCCTGGTAGAAAAGAAGCCACTGCCGGGGTTCTGTCTCCCCACTGGAGAACCATATATGATTGCCATATATGATTCTAACGTCCAACTCCTTGAGGTAGACTTTGCTATTCCTATGCTCCACAGCACCCAACCTTCCCCCAGAACTAGGCAAGATATTCAGTGGGGATTCCAAAAGAGTATGGGAGAATGGTGGGTAGTAGTTCATAAAAGCCAAGGTCATCGACAGTGGACACATCTGCCTTTCATCATGGAAGAGAAGAATGGGGTATCAAAACAAAATCACTGTCCTGGTTTCCAAGAAAGGCCATATACCTAATGACTGCAGACCGCTTTCCGATTCAATCATACAAAGAAATGACTGAAGGCCCAGAGACAGATGGATACACTGCCCTGCCTTCCTAAACCCCAACCCTCTCCTGCCCCTTTTGGATGCCCTTGCATGGAAAAGTCTACATCCAAACAGCACAGCCAGGAACATTTGTCCAACAGAACTACAAAGTCTTCCCAGCAGACCGCTGGGAGGGAAGAGGCAGGGACCAGGGAGGGGAGAAGGGCATGTGCGTGGCTGCCTGTCCCAGGTTCACCCCAGCTCTCTATAACCCTCCTTGGCTATCTGAAGGAAGAGCCTCGCCCAATCCCATAACCAGTCACGAAGAGCCACAATCAGCAAAGGCAGAGACAGTAAGTAAGCCCTGGGATGGGTTTGTCTCCCTATGGTTATCACATTGGAGCACAGCCTCCTAGCATAACGCCCCCCACCCTAGCACCGAGAGCCTGCCTAATGGGTGGGGGGATGCGGCACTCTTCCCTGAATGCCCACTAGGATGGGAGCCCTGACCCTCCCTCATCTGGGTGGTGGGAGAATCTGGGCCTCCTCCCTCACTCCAGCCAGCCCCCATTCTTGAGAGCTAAGCCCTGCTTCACTCTCCAGGTCAGCCTTCATCACACCCCCCACCCCACTCCCAGCCCCATTCAGACAGTCCTCATTTCATCCCACTCACTCCCTCCGCCCAACGTGCCGCATGCTTCTGGAAGCTTGCAGTCCACCTACGTATTTCAGGCCTTCCCTTGGATCAACTCCATTGAACGTGTGGCAGTGAAGGGCTCGGTCCCATTCAGCACAGACTCCCACGCACTGTTTTAATTTCACCTCCTCTATATTATTCTACTATGCTTGAAGTCTATATATTTATCTGTAGAGCCTCCCATTGAGCTCAACTCCCTACAATAATTATCTATGGTTTCCATGTATTTATCTCTGGTATCTATTTAGATAGAGTATCTACCATCCCTCCTGAATCTATTTTCATGTCTCTTTCTGTCTATAGCATTTATCTCTATTTTAACATGCCTGCCTTTATTTTAACCCTCAAACTGGGACAGTTCCCAAGGGGATGGGTTTTTGCCTGCAGTTGAAGGCGCGATGTGATTCTACACGTGCTCAGCAGCTAAATTCGTGGTGGGTCAGATCAGCAGAGTGCTTTTTCAGCAGATATACTTGGACTTGCAAAAGCCAAGGGGGCCGAGAGGAGGTAGAAGGGGACTGGAGGCCCTTGAGGGATCCTTCTTGGGTGAATCTACCCATGGGGGGAGGGGGTTAGGTCAGAAGAGAGCAAGGATGGAAGGATCTGGAAGCACATTCAGGGTTCAAATCCCAGCTCTACCTCTTATTTCTCAGCCTCAAGTTTTCACTTCTCTAAAATGAGAATGAGTCCCTAACTCATAGGATGGGGGCCAGGAATAAGTGAGATATTGCATGGAAAGTCTTTGACCCAGGGCTTGACAGAGAGTATGTGTTCATTAATGCTAACAATTGCTCTCATCATTACCGTTATTATTCTCATTATGTTGTTATACCTTGTATGATACGAGAGCCAACACACTCCAGGCTGTGACTATTTTAGGATAGAGACTTAGGACACATATATCCTGGCTCAGGAATAGAGTAGATAGACGAATATTTAATGAATGGGCTTATCTATCTAGACTATTTCTTTAAGTGCAGGAGGAAAAGTGAGAACACAGAAAAATATTGACGTTTAGAAGGAGGAATAGTGCAAATGCCAGCAGTGAGCAGCTTCAAGATCAGCAAAGGACATGAGATATTTAACTGAGAGTTACAAAGCTGAGCTATGGAGCTTAAAAAGGATGGGCAAAGCCTAGAACAGCTGTTGTGGGATCAACAGGAGCTGAAGCAAAGGCCTGCCAAAAAGCAGGGACGGTCCTGCCGGGATTTGAATGCTGAATGTGTAGTGGACCGACCCAGCGTGGGTCCCTGACTTTCCTTCTCAGCAACTCAGGACTAAAGTTGTGCATGCTGGGGGTCAGCAGGGTGGGGGTGTCAGAGCAGACAGGGCAAGAAAAGCATGGCTTGGGGGAGTCTAGGGAGATGCCACTGAATAGCTAACCATGGGGTCGGCCTGGATGAGAAAGCAGATGGAGCCAAGAGGATCCAGAAGTCAGAGGGGCCAAGAGACTGGAGGTCAAGGTAGGGTATAAAGAAAGGGCACAGCAGAAAGAAGGAAGGGAGAGGGGTGGGAAAATCTGGACCTTAGAGAAATTTCAAGCCACATGGCAAGCCAAGGAAATGCTGTGGCGGGGCTGAAACGGAGTGGAAGTGAAGGTCACTGGCGAAGAAGAGGTCACGGCATGGGGACATGAGGAGTGGCGTGGGTTGTCAGCATGGGCTCAGATCCCAGAACTTCGGGCCTGCTCTCAAGTTCTACAGGAGCAGAATGGCCCTGCAGAAGAAAATCTATCATAACAAAGCCCACGCAAGGTCCTCTTGGCTTCTCAATCCAAGATGACATTACTATGTGAGAAACTGGCAGGAAGTCAGCTACAGGAGAGCACCTGAAGGTCTGTGACTTTACTCCAAGTCCTGGTGTGGCTACCATTTCTATGAGTCACGTTCAGCTTTGCGAAAGTTTCCCCCAAGAGGAGAAAAAAATTAAAAGGTGCTAATCAAATAAATCTATTGTTCCTGGCAGAGAATTGAGGTGCCATGCAAACTGATGGCCATGCAGTGGTGTCAGTGGGAGCCTGGGCACAGGCAGAGCCACACCAGCACCTCCCATAAGGAAGCATGCTCCCTGAAGAGTCATGCCAATGGAAGGTGATAAATAGAAAGAAGCAGGCCACTGCCACCCAGGACCCAGAGACGCCCAGGTCCATGTGAACAGGGCTGGAAGACAGATGGGGCCACGACATGGAGGAAGTTGGCGCGGAACAGGCAGGATTTCACTTCCAAACTGCCAGATGCCAGCTACAGCTTTCCATCTGCCTCTTCTCATCCTCTCCTTTAGTGGCTCCCTGTTTACGTGGTACACGTCCAAATGCATTCACGGACCTCACACCAGGATGCTGGCTTGGTGAAAAGGCCAGCGACCTCAGCACCCACATGGCTCAATAATGCAAGGCGCCACCTCTCTGGCATTTCCCGGGAATCCAGGACTCACAGGTCACTGCTTCAAGTCTAGAGAAAGCTCAGAAAAATTGGGGATGCCATAGCAAGAGCCATACTCACCACTGCAGAACATGGGTCAGCAGCCCAGTGGCTTTAACCACCACTGACCCATCTGCCACCTCTTCTGTCCTGTCCCCTTCATCCCTCCTCCCATCAACTTCGATGCTACCATATGACATGGGGCCACCAAGAGGAAAACTGAAGACCCAAATGGTGAGCGTAATAATCCATGGGCAGACCTGTTCTGAAAACAGTCAGAAAAAGTAGCAGGGAAAAGGTTAGCAATGGAAGGAGGTCCAGGTGCCCAGGACCTAAGAGCCTTGGGCAGGTCCGTAGTCTCGTCTGTGGCAGCTCTGATATAGATAGCAGGGTCCTCCTTTCTCTCCTCCAACCTCCTGCCCTGAGCACCCCCAACTCGAGCCCAGAGGAGGGCAAGCAGGGGCGTGATGCCCACTGATAGGGGGCCTCTGGCCATCAAACAGGTCGGGACATGGAGAATCATGGGACCAGATGTGGTGCAAGGGCAGAGAAACATGACAGGGGATGTGGACGGAGAACTTCAGCTTCTCCCTTCGTTTGGAGAAGGTCATGTCTAACAGGCTCCTTAAATTCAAATAGCAAAAAATTAGCCTGAGTCCTTTCTTTCCACAATCCCTTGCTCTTTCTGTCCTACTCCCATCCCCATGCTCATGCCCCTCTTTCCCCTCCCTGATCCCCTGAAGTGTCCCCTTGCCCCCAGCCCTCTCCTAGGCCAAGGAAATACAGCTCCAGCCACCCAGCGCCCACGGAGGGTGGTAGGGCTCCTGGGACCACAACAAAATGCCTCTGCTTGTCCTTAGACCAGGAACCTGAGGACCACTTTAAACTAGCACCCAGGAAGAAAAGCACTAACGAAAACCAGGACAGGGAAGAGGACAAGATGGGAGGAGGAGGAGGAGAAAGAAGATCCCTAATCTGCCAGCAGAAAAATAGATAAATAAAGCCTATTAGGGAATAAGTAAAAGGCACAGGAGCCATCAGCCTTGGCCTGGCATGCATTCTCCCCCTCTGGCTGCAGTAATGATCTGATTATGGTTCAATCCTACCACAGGCTTCAGGTCCTAACTCATCCTCGCTGAGTCCCAGCTGCCTCCAGGAGATGGATGGAGCGACATGGGAGGCGGCTCTGCTGAAGTCCCAGGCCCGATGAGCTGGGGATTGCACATGCCTCTCTGCACCTGAGGCCCGAGGCTGCCCCGCACCAAGGGATGAGGGGAGGGGTGGGTGCCGCCGTCCCCGTGAGGGATCCTGCAGGGGCAGCCTGGGCGGCCTCTCTCCGGCTGGCCTGCCTGTCTGCCTGGGTCCACGATGGGACAGGTGGAAACAAGGGAGCAGCAGTCCCCCTTGCTTTGAAGATTCCCACCTGTCCGTTCTGCTTGGGTGTCTCTTCCGGTGCGTCTGTCCAGTCTGGCCATGACCAGAATCAGGGCAGTACCTGGGCTGGCGCAAGCCAATGTACCTGCACCTTTGGGCCTCAAGATCAGGGCTTCCCAGAGAACTGAGACGAGGAAGAAGGAACCGATACTACACCAGGCTCTATGCTGCCTGATTTCATGAACGTTCTCTCATTTCATCTGAACGAGACGCCATTCTTCCCATTTCATAGCTAGGAAAACCAGAGCTCCAGAGCAGTGAACCGACTCCAAGTCACACAGCCGGAAAGGGTTTGTGCTCCTTTTGGGGGAGTGGGGGGGATGGATTAACTAGCAGGGCTAAAAGCACCAGGATGGTGCTAGAAGCAGAAATGAGCAGGCCTATCCTTTTTGCTTTTGCAATTGCTATTCCACAAGGCCCCGTACTCCCAGCCTCCGCCCAGCTTTGGGTCTTGTTTCTGTGCCTCGGCAACGTCCATGAAAAATCCTGAAAAGGTTATCTTGGTTCCCATAGAGCCCAGGACAAACCCAACCCTCCTCCTCACACTCCCCTCGGGGGGCTCTCGGGGGCCTCCAGGAAGGTGCCCTGCCCCAGACCAGCTCAGGCCCAGGACTGCCCTCTGTTTCCTGGGGGTCAGTCCCCGACACTGAAAGGAAGGCAGCAATTTATCTGGTGGGGACGGGAAGGGCTCCGCCCTCCCAACTCTTGCATCAGAGTGAAGAAGTAGTAGCCCTTTTATTTGCTTTCTGTTATGTTTTTCTTTTCTTTTAACTGCCTTTAGTTATGTTTAGGCAAAGCAGCCAAGAACTCCAGGTCATCTAGAAATAAACACCATTTATTCTTATTGTAGCACAATTAATACACAATTTGGGAAATTTGGAAAAGCGGTAGCAAGAGGGCAGAGAGGTGGGCACTTGAAAGCTGAGAGATCTGACAGCCTGGCTGCGAGGCGGGAGAAAGGGCTGATGAGTGCTGTCAGGCTGGGGCAGACGGGGGGAGGCAGGGGGAGGCGTGGGGTGGGGGGCACTGGCTGGGGAGAGTGGAAAGCAGGAGATGGGCAAATCATGAGCTATGAGTATTCTGTTTCCTGGCAGCCTTACGCAGCCCAGGAAGGACAGCTCATGTTTAGAGGAAAGGAAATCGGCACTTACTATTAGTGTACTCCATCCTCACAACATTCTTATTTGCATTTGGCAGATGGGAAAACTGAGGCTTAGGAAGCTTAAGATCACAGAGTGGTAGAGACAGGCTCTGACCGATTCTGGAGCTAACAAGGGTGTAAAGGCACCAGTGCTTCTCAAAGTGTGGTCCCTGGACCAGTGACATCAGTGTCTCTGGGTCTTGTTAGAAATGCAAACTCTCCAGCCCCAGCCCCAGACCTGCTGAACCAGAAACTCTGGAGCTGGGGTCTAATGCTCTGTGTTTTAGCAAGCCCTCCCAGTGAGGTGATACAGCTATTTCTTCAAGGACATTCAGCTGACAGGGGAAGCATGGCTTAGACCAGCGATTCTCAAAGTGTGGTCCCCGGACCAGCAGCATCAGGGTCGCCTGAGAGCTTGTCAGAAACGCACATTCTTGGGCTCCATCTCAGACCTACTGAGTCCGACATCCTATTTCCTGGAGGTCACGAGCTGGCCAAGCGACCCGGACGCGCTCTCGGGTATAAGAAGCACGGCTTTACACTCTGCTGCCTCTCGGCATCTAGGGGAGGGCAGCACGTGCGGAAAAATCACGGAGACCTTTCCAGCGGGACATTCAAAGACACCCTCTGCCTGCCCACCTGCAAAGTGTTGGGGAGTCCATCACTAACAGGCTCCGGAAGCTGCGTGTTTCCATTCGTTACAGATGCGTAAAGGACAGGTAGAGAAGAAAGCTAGAGTGGAAACCCGGAGACACAAGACCCAGGGAGGGTTCCCAGTGCTGCAGCCCCCCTGAAGGGGAAGCAACGGGGCTCAGCGTGATGGCAAGAGGGCACCTTTCACATGGGAGGGTGAAGGGCAAAGAAAATCACTTTTTTTCCTTCTGGTAATATGTATTCCAAAAGCAACAATGATTAAGTAGCTAGGTAGTCTCGTGGCTTCAGGTAAATTCACCACGTGGAAATCAAACTGAAGAAGAAATATGCCAGGCTGGGGTGTGGGGAGGGATGGAATCAGCACCTGGCAAATGCCTACCATGTGCTGAGTCGCCTGAAGCACACTTTACACACAGCATGTGGTTTAATCCTCACAACAGCCCCATCTTGCCATTTTACAGAAGAGAAGACAGAGGCTCAGAGAAACGGAGTGTTTTCCTCAAAGTCCTACAGCTCAGAAGTGCTGCAACATCCCCTCTTGCTTTGCTGCTAGAAAGAGCCAAGTGGTATCTGGCCCATTAGAACCCGGCTGACGGGGGAAACATTTGGCGCTGTCCAACGTGGTAGCCACTTGCCCCCGAGTAGTCATGGGGCCCTTCAAAGGTGGCTAGTACCACTGAGAAGATGCTTTTCACATTTTATTTCATTTTAATTAATATAAATGTAAATAGCCACACATGGCTTGTGGCCACTGTACTAGACAGTGCAGGTCTCGACCAACGGTGAGCCCCACCGTCTGCCTTCAGGCTGACCTGCCCCAGGATGCCCCAAGCGCCGAGAGGAGTGGAGACATCATTCCAGCCCAGGCCCTAGTCATAAAACAGAGCGACAGGCTCCCTTTCGCCAGGGTCAGCCTGACCCAGCAGCCTCGTGCTGATGAGCGGTGACGTCAACGGCCTGGCTCTCCTGGGGCTTTGCCAAAGCCAGCCTCTCCTGCCCTGGGCACGCCCACTCTACTGTCCAGCTAGAGAACTTCATCTTGACATAAAGGCTCCCCAAGCCTGGAGCTGGCCAGGCCTGGTCAGAGAGCAACCTTGGTCCTTAAACAGTGGTGGGGCCTTAAGCAAGTTCCTTGAACACCCAGAAACTCTGTTTCCCCCTTCGCGAGATGGAAATAAAATTATTACCTTTGAGGGTTTGGGGAACCACATGAGCTGGTTCACGATGCAAGGCAACAACTTACGCGCGTCGCCTGGCAGCCTCTGCCCCTCCCCTATATCCCACTGCACAAGTCCTCACTGCTCTGGAGTTTCCTGCCTTTCAGGGGCTGTCCTGGCTATTTGTGGATTGTGGCACCTCACATCTCTGCCTTAAGAAACACTGCCTCTTGGGGAGCAGGTGTAGCTCAGTGGTTGAGTGCCTGCTTCCCATGTACGAGGTCCTGGGTTCAATCCCCGTTACCTCCTAAAAAAATAAAAATAATTAAAAAAAACATTGCCCCAAACTCCTTCTAGAGTCAGTGCATGCAAACCTCAAGTACACTGTGTGGCCTGGTTCAGGCGGCAGCCCACCCCCACAGCAGTGCGCACCCCTCGGCTGCCTCGATCACCACGGGCTTGGCCTGAACTGTGGCCGCTTGAAAGCCGTCACGGCCATCCATGAGCTCAACAACCCTCTCCGTGTAACTGTGGCCCCCGTCCAGCCGAGTCCGCATCTCAGGTATCTAAAATAAAATTAATTTTGCCTTCACCAATGTGCTTGTCAATAAAAAGTTATTATTCAGCCAGTGGCTGTTTTAATTACCCGAATGGCAAGCACTGTCACCTTCCATTAGCAGCTCAGTGGTCCTGATAGAAAATGCCTTGAAAAGAGCCCCTGGAGACTCCAAGCCCTGGGCTGTCTCGGAGAGGACCCCACGAGAACCACTCCTGCTCACCACTGTCCCTTGCCCCAAGGGAGAAAGTCTCCCGGACACTTGAAAAGCACTGGGTACTCCCAGTTCCCCTCTACCCAGCTGGAATCTCTCCTGCTTCATTCCCGTGATGCGTGTTTACAAGAATAACGGACACCAGTTTGCAGGCAATAAAGAGGAGGGACTCTAAGCCCAGTCCTGAAATGTGCAGACTGTGCTGTGGGCAAATTACTTGGCCTCTCTGGGCCTCAGCTTCCTCATCCTACCAAGGAGGAGAGTCTCACTTATTTTACATGAGCTGAATGTGTGGGGACCCGCTTGCCCAAAGCCTGGCCCAGCGTCGGCCTGCAGGGCATGGGAGACGCTAGCTCTGCGGTGGTGAGCTGTGGTTGCTCTTATTTATTATTATTAGACAGCCTCAGAGAGCAGACGGCGTGGGAACGCCCCCGTCCAGTCCTCTGCTGCCTCCCCATGCTCTCCTCCTTTATCCCTCCCATGCACCATCAAGGCTTCCTCACTTCATTCATTCATGCTTTCATTGACTCAGTTAATATTTACTGACTGCCCACCATGTGCCCCAAACTGCCTGCAGGCTAGGAATGCACAAAGAAGAGGACGAGGGTCCTTCTCCTCCCGCTTACAGGAAGGGAGCCACACAGTGAGCAAATAAGCCTGTCGTGCCAACACGCACAAAAGTGCCTACGTTTGTGTTGCGTGCAGTGGAGGAAGAGCACAGCGAAGGAGACAGGGAATCACAGAGTGCACCTAACGTTGTCCAGCGAGCCTGGGAATCACTGGTCTCAAAGCCTTTTAAAGGATGAAGTTGCATTTCTCCAGCTAGACTGAGTTCCTGTAGGGCAGGCAGAGAACCAGTTCTCAAAATCTAGCAGGATTCCCAGCTGAGAAGGCGTAATTACTAAAGGGCCATTAAACTAACGAAGGAATGGGTGGTCGGGTGGATGTAAAGGTTTTCACTCCCCCTTCAGTTATTAAGCTGGCCCCTGGCTTCCGGCCCTTCCCTCCTGTATCTGCCTCCATTCGCTGTGAATGGCCATCTCTCCTCCAAAAACCCTGAGGGAGCCAGCATTTGCCACTCCGCCCTCCCAGCCCCGCCCTCACCTCACAGTTGTCGCCTCTTCTTCCAAGGGGAGTTTAAAAATGGAAAGCCACGTGCAAATGAAAAGCTTGCGAAAGCTGACACCTTGGAGAGGCCAGCACCTTCCGCGGGGAGGCGGTTTGTGCCAGCGCCATCTGCCTGGTTACATGGACCGCCAGGCGTCAGGCCGGGCAGGACGACTGGCTGCCCCCGAGAGGACTGACCCCAGCGGGGCACTCACCAAATCGTCACTAGCCAGCGCGGGTAGCCAGGGGGATGAGGCAGGGACGGAGGCGACCCGCAACGCTCCGTGGGAGCCTCCTTCCTGCAGGCGGGGTGGGGAGCATGGGCCTCACCCACAGGAGCCCAGGCTGGACCGTTGCACTGGGCAAGGAACCTTAGGCAGCTAGGTGTCCTCCCCAGACACCCGTAACTTAGAAACACTGGCACCGGCAGCCACAGCTTACCTGACCCCGCACAGAGCCAAGCGTGGGCCGCAAACAAGGAGGGCAGAAACTCTCCGGGGGTCTCAGCTCACCCCTAATGGGCCTCCACAGGCCTCCTGGGCTACAGGGGATGCAGCCAGCATTTCCCAGTGCTTTGGGAAAAGCAGAAAACGGAGCAGTCCCCCTCAGGGACTGTTAGGAGACTTCCCACTCCAGCTGGAACAATGCAGACAAGTCCCTGCTCTAGGGGAGCTCCCCTTCTAGTTGGGGAAGAAAGAACAAATGATTCCTTTTCTGGCAGGTTGTAAGAGATGCTACAATGAAAAATAAGGCAGGTCACTGGAAAGCGAGGTCAGAGAGGGCACGTGTGACCATATGACCTTTGAACAAAGACAAAAAGTGAGGGATGAGGCGTGAGGAGGCTTGGGGAAGCGACCTCCCGCCAGAGGGAAAAGCAGAGGTGGAGGTCCTAAGGGGGGGCGGGCTCAGCGTGTCTGAGGGTCAGCAAGGAAGACAAGAGCAGCCAGAGGGCAGCAAGCCAGGGGGTCGGTGGGAGGGCTTTGCAAGGCCTTTGGCTTTCTTCTGCATGAGATGGGAAACGTGAGGGGTTTGGGGGAGGGCAGTGAAGTCTGCGGGGTGCTCGGGGCAAGGCTGGAAGCAGGGAGACCATCAGAGCTGTGGAGCAAGAGGGGGCAGTGCGTGCAACTGGCAGGACCGGTGGAAGTGGTATAAAACGTGGCGATTCTTCACACAGTTTGAAGGCCAAACTAAGAGGCTGGGATTAGATGTGGAGCAAGAGTAGTCAAAAGTGCTGCAGGGTTTTGACAAGAGCTGGCCCAGCACCTGGCACAGAGCAGGTGCTCAATATATATTAGAGCCTCTTTTCCCTTCCCGTCCCCTACCTGCCAGCAGCCACAAATGGGATACCAGGAGAGGCACAAAAGCTTTGGAGACAAAAAGGCACAGCAACATCTTGGGAAAAAATGATGCCAGAGCCATGCCACCAACAAATCCTATCTCCAGGGACCTGGCAACCACATGCTCCCAGCTGAACAAGGAGAGTGGACATGACAGTATGGCCATCAGATAAGAGGTCAATAGGGGGCAAGAGAATTCTAGAAAAAGACCTTTAAAGACTAATTTTGTTTTCAATTGCAGAAGTAACACAAGTTTAGTGGATATTCCATTTGACCCAAAATTCTACTTATATAACTTGGCAGAGGTCTGCACAAAAATTTAGATAAAAGATGTTGATCAAAGCATTGTCAGTAATGGAACACTGGAAACAATCTAAATTTCAAGCAACTAAGGATGTATTAAACTCCCAATTTGAAAATGGCAAAAGGAAAGCACAAAGAAGAAAATAAAACTCACCTGTAATTGCCACACCTAGAAGTCCTAAAAATAAACATAATTAAACTGCCAGAGTATGCTTTTCCAACTTTTTTTCCATGCATCTTTTTGTTGTTGATATAACACTGGAATCATACTGAATATGCTGCTTTACAATCAGACTTTTTCCTATGTAGCAAATATTGTAAATATTTTTCATGCCGTTAAATATTATTCTACAACATATTTTAATGGTTACATTGTGTTTCATTATTTGTATGAACTATGATTTGTATAACAGATTCCGTATTGTTGGATATTTCAGTCATTTCCAATTTCCCATCATTACAAGCAGTGCTTCAATGCACAACCTTGAACACGAACTTTTGTGAACATCTCTGATTATTTCCTTACGGTGAAAGAAATGCCAAGATGTGGAACTGCTGAGTCAAAGAGAATATCCATCTTTAGGGCTTTTGAAAAATACTGCCAAACACTCCTCTGGATACGTTGTACCAATTTATACCCCCATCATCAGGGAACGAGAAGGCCCATTTCTCCACATCTACACCATTATGTATTATTCTTGCCGATTTAATAAGGGGAAAGCAGAATTTTGTAACTGATTTAATTAGTGTTTCTTTGATCCCTACTTAAGCTGAACAAATTTCCATATGTTTATTAGCCATTTTATTTTTATTATTCTGGGAATTGCCTGTACTTGTCTTTTGTTTATCTTCTTAATGCTAATTTTTTTGAGAGCTTATTAAAGTCCAGAGGCAATTACCAGGAAAAGTTACTCCAAAAGCCACTACAGACTTGAGGACCAAGCATCACTTATGAAAAGTCCCAGGAGGCTTGGCTTAATCTCAGTGACTTGGCTCTTCCAACCTCAAAGCAAAGGACCACAGGATAAAAGGGGGGCTGCTGCTGAGAACCAGAGCAGAAAAGATAGAGGTCATCCCTGACTTGGTTTTCGTCCGAGGTGGAGGAAGCAGGCATGGCACCGGTGGCCTCAATATGGCAGAGATTTGGCACTTCCATCGGAAAGGAAGGAAGGTGGGCACACACAGAAGCGACCAGCACCATTGCTTCAACAAGTCAAGTCCAAAGAAATGCCTTATCTGGCAAGAATGGAAATTTCAGGCATAAGGCAGCTTATGTCTCTGAGACTTGCCATGTTTGGTTTTCCTTGCCTTTACCCTGAGCTGAGAGAGGCTGCGATGAATTAGCTAGGAGGGGAATTTTAAAGCAGAGCTGTGTATAG
>JAQZBX010047038.1:0-20590 GCA_029593785.1 Cabassous unicinctus | reverse complement strand
CAATCCTCAGGAATAAGTTTTGACATAGAGCACAGGGGTGACTGAGAAACCCTGGTTTGAGGTCTCAAGTCCCATTTATTAACTCAGCATTTTGGATATTCCCTTTCTTTCCCCTTTTAAATCTCCTTTAGTTGGGCAACACTTTTACTCTCAAAGTCCTTCAATCCACCACTCTTAAAGTGAAACCAAAAGTCTTACATATTTAAAGTCACTAAATTTGCAAGAATTAGGAATTTTTATTCCCGAGCTTTAAGGATTCTCAAAGCAATTCATTGAAGAATACAGATTCCATTGGAACTTAGTGTCATGTGACTCCAAAACACATATTGTATCCACTATGTCAAGAAAAGACGAAAAATCAACAGTATCCAGGATGACCACACACAGAAGGATCAATGTATTTCTAAGGGGAAGGAATGCTCACTGACAGTCAAGTGGTTGGCATGTGCTTGCAGTGGGCAGTCACTAAGAAAAGGGCTGTCATGGAAAATCCATGATGTGTGCCAAGTAAATGCGTAGGGGAAGGTATAAAGGCAAAGGACATTGCCTCCCAGTGGGTGTGGAGGGAAAGTGTGTAAGGCCACAGGCTCAGAAAGGAAAATATCCAAAATTTTGGCTTAACATGATTATTAAAAACTTGTCGATATTTTAAGGAGGATATCATCAAGGTCCAAATCTTTTTCATCAGCTATTGAAAAGTTGGTTTGCTTACAACCTAGCAATCCACCTGTTTGAGTCATCAAAACTGACTTTTAGTGTGCCTTGTTTTTTTTGCTTTTTGTATGTAAAATGATTTTGTGGTCTGCTATGGCATGAGGATTTTCAAAGTCAGAGTTCATAAAATTTCCATGTATCACAGAATCTTATAAGGTTCAAAATAAAAAGAACTTTGGAAATCATCTGGCAGACTCTGCCATTTCAAAAAGGTTGAACTGCAGCCCAGAGCTCTTAAGTGGCTATTCACTGACCCACAGCTCTTATGAGCACAGAAACACCCCTGCCTCTAATCCTACTACTTGTCTTGAGTCTGGTTGCTAACAAAATCTCCTTAAAATATATATTATTAAAAAACCATGGAATATTATGCAGTGATCATTCTTATCCTAATTATTTAATAATAGAGGCTTAGCAAGGTAGAGTGTGACATTGCATTTGCCTGCTCAGGGATACACAATGATAGGGCATTCAGAACACAACTAGGAACACTCTTCGGCGACCTCCTTGTATTGACAATGAAGGGGAAGTTAGTGAGTGGGAGCACAGAATACAATATAACATGAAATTAATCCTAGAGTGTAATGGCTTTCCAAAGGAACAATCACTCTTGGGCATATACACAAAGTAATTGAAAACAAGTATTCAAACAAATATATGAACACAAATCATTATTTAAAATAGCCATAAGGGGAAACAACCTAAGTGTTCATCAACTGATGAATGGATAAATACAATGTGGTTTGGAGGTAGGTACCCCAGAAAAACATGTTCTTAGACTTGGTCCATTCCTGTGGTGTTAGCTCTTGTAAATAGGATGCTTTGATGAGGTTACTTCAGTTAAGGTATGACCCAACTGAGTTGGGATCAGTCTTAATTCTTTTACTAAAGGCTTAATAGGGAAAGCCACAGAGAGAGAAAACGCCTAAGGGAGCATCTAGAAGTTGAAAGTCAATGAAACCAAGAAGCCAGGAGAGGTCACCATGTGTATTGCTATGTGACAGAAAAGCCAAAAACCAAGTATCACCATTAGCCAGGCACAGAACACCATAGTCTTATGGGAGAAAGCATTACCTTGATGACACCTTAATTGTGGACTTCTCCTGCCTCAAAACTATGAGCCAACAATAAGGTCCTGTTAAGCCAACCCATTGAAACATATTTGCTTCAGCAACAATGAAACTTAATGTTTTTAGGTACCAGAAGTTGGGCAGTGCTATTGCAAATATAAAAACAAAACAAAACAAAAAAAGTGGAAATGGCAATGGATAGAGGCTGGAAGAATTATGAGGTACTTGATAGAAAAAAATCTAGATTTCTTTGAAAATAATTTTGGTAGAAATATGGATCCTAAAGGTACAATAAGGCCTTAGAAGGAAATGATGAATGTTATTGGAAACTGGAGGAAAGGTGTTCCTTATTTTAAAGTGGCATAGAACTTGGCAAAATTGAACTCTGATGTTGGATGGAAGGCAGAACTTGAAAGTGAATATCTTGGATATTTAGCTGAAGAGATTTCCAAACTATGTATGGAGGGTGCATCCTGGTTTCTCCTTGCAGCTTATAGTGAAATAATAGAAGCAAGCGATAAACTGAGAAATGAAATCTTAAGCACAAAGCAACCAGAATTTTATTTTTTTAATCCTGAGCCTGTTCAGATGCAGTACTCTGAGACTAGGGCCAGAAGTGGCTCTGTCAGTGAGTCCCCAGAGAATAAGGCTCCATGTGAGGGAGCCCTATTCTTCTTGGACCAGGCAGCTGTTTTAGTGGGAGTCATGATTGACAGGAAGGAACTGTGAAAAGTGAACTGCATGCAAAACCAAAAAGGTTTTTGTGAAACTCCTTTAAGAGGAATCATTGCCATCCTGGACTGAAAGCAACAGAGAAGGATGAGTTAAGGAAGAATGATTTCAAAGGCAGAACCATGAAAGCTGAGGTCTGGACCAAAGAGATTTCCTTGGATCAAGAGAGCAGACCCACCCGAGTGTGTGGAAAGGGCAGGTTCACCCTTGCATTTGGAGGGTGCAGGCCATCTGCCCCAGAGCTTGGAGGGGTGCCATGCTCCCCATTGTTTAGGAAGAGTGCTACCACACAATGCTTGGAGAAGGTGGAACCTGTGTCCCTAGTGTTCGTGGAGAGACAGGCCACCATCTCAATGCTCAGAGAGGGTGGGGGCTGTGTCCCAGGATTTGTGAAAAGATTTGCTGTGATGACAATGCTTGGAGAGGGTAGGGCCTTCTTCCCATTGTTCAGGGACAGCATAGCTGCTGGGTAAGCACTTGGAAGGAGTGAGTCTGTGGCTCCCTCAGGTCCAGAATACATAACATCAATCCATAGACGAATCTCAGGCCTTGAAATCTAATTGAGTTTGCCCTGCTATGTTTCAGAATTGTTTGGGACCCATGATCCCTGATTTGCTTCAATTTCTGCCCTCTGGAATGTGAATGTTTACCCTATGCCTGTTTCAGCATTGTCTATTGGAACCAGAAAATTTGTTTTCTATGTTTTATTAGTCCATCTGACAAGGATTTTGGCTCAGGACAGAACACACCCATAAATGGTTTTGATGAGACTTTATGCTTAGCATTGTGTCTGAAATGTCTTAAGGCTTTTGGGATGTGTTGTTGTAATGAAAGTATTTTGCATGTGGAAAGAACAAACAGAGAAGAGACTGTAGTGGTTTGGAGATAGGTACACCAGAAAAAAACAACTATGAAACCAACCAACCAACCAACCAACCAACAAAAAACATGTTCTTAGACTTTGTCCATTCCTGTGGGTTTGAACTTTTATAAACTGGACTTGATGATGAGATTGCTTCAGTAAACATATGGCCCAGCTGAATTTAGATGGGCCTTCATCCTATTGCTGAATGTCTTATAGGGAAGGCCACAGATAGAGAAAAACCCAGAAGCTGGAAGTCAATGGAACAGAGAAGCCAAGAGAGGCCGCCACATATATTTTTAAGTCACAGAAAAGCCAAGGAGCAAGGACCACCAGCAGCTACCTAGAGTACCACCATCTTCTGGGAAAAAGCATTGCCTTGATGACACCTTAATTTTGGACTTCTCCTAGCCTCAAAGCCATGAGCCAATAAATTCCTGTTGTTTCACTCAATCCATTTCATGGCATTTGCTTCAGCAACGAGGACACTGAAACTATATATAACGAAATATTATTCAGCCATAAAAAGGAATGAAGTTCTGATCCATGTTATAACATAGATAAACCTTAAAAACTATGATAAGTGCAATAAGCCAGATACAAACACTTTGATTCCATTTATGTGAAATATTCAGAATAAGAAATTCAATAGAGACAAAAGGGATTTTAATGGTTGTCAGGGATATGGAGGCCTGGAGAATGGAAAATGACTGCTTAATAGGTATAGTGATGAAAATGTTTTGGAACTAGATAGGGGTGATGGTCATACATACAACATTCTGAATGTACTGAATGCCACTGAATTGTTCAATTTAAATTGGTTAACTTTATGTTATATGAATTTCACCCCAGAAAATATTAAATACATAAAAAAGAAAGAGAGTGATATGATATTCTTTTGATGTGTCAACTTGGCTAGGCTATAGTCCCCAGTTATTCAAATACTTATATTGTGGCTACTGTGAATGTATTTTTTAGATGTGCTTAAAGTTCTTAATCATTTGACTTTAAGTAAGAGAGATAATCCTAGATAATCTAGGTGGGCCTCATCCAATCATTGAAAGGCCCTAAAGGCAGCTTAACTTTCCATGCCAGAGAGTTCCAGCCTGTACTTCCTTATGGTCTGCTCTATAAATTTCAGACATCATATACAGCTGCCACAACTGAGTAATGCAATGCTTTGCAATAAATATCAATATACCATCTCCTACTGGTTCTGCTTCTCTGGTTGAACCCTGACTGATACAGATTGGATGTAAATTTGGGGGAAATGGTATCAAAAAGCCATTTGCTCTTGCTTAGCCAACTCCTCAGCAATCCCCTCATCTAGAAATACTTGAGACAGAGGAAATCGTTCCAAATAGTACTTTACCTCCTCAATTACCCAAACTTCTTGGGGAAATGAATAAATAAATGAGACGGGGGGGTTATGGCAGGGAGGTTAGGAAAATGCTCATAGCTGAGGCCAAGGATGGTCACTGAAAACAATTGGGAAATAAATTGACTAATGCCCAGCCAATAGTGAGAACCATTAGCTCTCTTCCCCAATTAAACTTTTAGAGACCTCTCCAAGCAGATGATTGGAACAGTTTTTCCTAGGAAATCTGCCAGTTCCAAGATGAACTGCTTATCTCAAAATGAATGACCTGAAGACAAAGACATTGGGGATTCTCTATCTAAAAGGCCCAGACAGATCTTTCAGACTGGGAGACTGTAGTTTCCAGTCTATCCATTATAGCCACCTGACAGTTTCGTATGAGCAGAAAGTCATGGGTTATTAGAAATCTGAGAAAACCCTCTCCTCTAAAAGGAAGAGAGAGAGAGACCAAATGATATTAAAAAGAAAAAACAAACAAACAAGATAAACAGCTTGGAAAAAGCAACTATGCAGGGATAAACAAATTACACTCATATGTACACAAATGCACACACACGCCATGAACAGATTCAGACTGATAAGAGAATCTATTTCAACCTTGAAATTGCATTTTAATCTCCAAGTGCTAAGCTTGGTGTTCCTGCATGTAAAAAAGTTCCCTTCATATCTTGGGAGAACCACCCTATTCACATACACAACCATAGCCCCCTCCTCCTAGAACATGCCAGAATAACCTCTGCAGCTACCAAAATAAAGCAGGCTGTTATAGGAATGGAAGATAAGAAACTTTCTGTTCAGAGATCCGGAGCAGCTGATGCAATTTGCATTTGAAATCTATGTATTTCCATGGTGCCTCCCAATTGGAAAGATACTGCTATTCTGCATAAGCTAGAAATAAGTGTCGCCCTGAGATAGCTGTAACTATAAAACAGGGAGACTGAATTGATCATATGAGGTTCTAACTCCTGAGTCCAGTCTCCATTAAATTTTCCAAAACCGCTGGACTGAGTATGGTGTAGGATGACCAAACAAACTGGTTTGCCCAGGGCTATTTCAGGTTTAGCACCCAAAGTCCCAAATCCTGGGAAACCCCTCAGACTTGAGCAAAACAGAGCTTATCTTATTTGCCCACCCTAGAATGGATTACAAAACCAGGAATACAAACAGGCATTTTTGCACTGAATTGGAAGTAGTCACTCCACCTATAACCTAAATCAAATCAAAGTAAATCCTATTGTAAAATGTATGGAACAGAGAGGACAAAATTCTAAGCCATGAGTTGGGAGTGATAAGAATATGGTTAATAATAAGTCCTTGCCTGCAAAGAACACAATCTTCTCCAGGGAAACAACTACATGCCCAAATAAGAAGTTCAAGTCAGGGAATTGTGAGCAGACTGGGGGTGGGAAGAGAGATTTCACATGTGGGGGTGGACTAATGTGGAAATCCCCATTGTGAAGCGTCCATACTGGGCTCCCTCCATCTGCTGCTTTTCTCCCTATCCTTGATGATAAAAATTCCCCAAACCGGGAAGCAGCTGAGCAGGCCTGGCTTAAAGGAGCAAGGTCAAGTATCTGCTTTATGATTCATTGCAAACTGCATTCCAAATTGGTAAGCATGGGCTCAGACCAGATCACAAGTGCTTGCTTTCCCTCTGCAATGACGGGCCAGAAACACAACTCTTTTTACCGTTCTCTTGCCCCTTGTATCCCAGTTCCCTTCAACCCCACCACCTACCTACCAGAGAATTAACAAATCTTCTGGTTCTTAGATTACAAATTTTGCCTGCTCCTCTCCAGTCAACTGCTGTCCCCTTGGTCCAGGTTCTTATCCTTTTTCAATTGCAGTATTACAATAACCTCCACACTAGCCCCTCTCATCGTCATCCTACCTTCTATCCACACAGAAGACTTACAAGATGGGAGTCCCCATCAATGGCTTTCCCATTTATACAATGAAATCTGGATCTCTTCATAGCCCATGGGAGGTCCTCTGTGATATCTTCCCAGCTGTATTTTCTTTCCTTTGCCTCTCTCTACTCCTTGGCATGTACTAGACCCTCTGAAGATGGTTTAGGTAGGTAATGTTTCTAGCACACTATCTTTGCTTTCCTTCTGCCTTCCTCACTCCATTCTTCATTTGCAGAAGGCTCTTCATCTATTGAGTCCAAAGCTATCCATTAAAGACTCTGGTACAATTCTGGACCATCTCAGCTGAAAATAGTTTCTTCCTCTTATGAACCATAAGAAACATACACCATCTGCATAGCACTTTATCAAAATTACTTACATTGTAATTTGTTAATACTAATCACTTTTTAGTTAGCTAACTTAGTTGACTAATTGCTAGTTAATTACTAATTACACATACATGTTTTATCTCTATAGATACGTGTTTTATCACCTTGAGAGCAAGTATTCTTAAATTCTACCTTTATGGAAATTTCATAGTTGCACTTAATGCCTTGCTTTGTACATAATAGCTGCTCAGAAGTATCATTGAAAGAATTATCTATGGATAATATTAGGGAGAAATTTTCCTAATTTGAAACATTTGTATGTATGTGTTTAAAGAGAAGCATGCCTTTTGCAGAGCTTATTTTCTGTGGAAGTATTTTGAAAAAGTTAAGGAAACAAATGGAAAAAAAGGCACATATTCAAGTTTTTGAGTTAATCATAGTAGGCAGCATTTCATTTTAAGGGGATGAACCTAAAACAGAAATTTCTCCTCTCTACTGGAAAGTAGGCAGTGTGAGTCTTTCTCAAAGAAATGATAGATTTTAGGATATTAGCCACAGAAACCTATCCCTGACACTGACTACAGTCAATAATCCCTGCGGAAGTGAAAAGAAAAAATCCAGGGATTGATGTCATCTCTCTCCTCGAAGTGGATGTCTTATAATTATTCCTAAGTGGCAATGAGTTTCATGCCATTTTAACCTGATTTAAAACTCAATTTATTATCATTAATAGCATCCTCCAAAAATAATATCCCAGTTAACTGAATGATTAACCAAGTCTACCCATGACTCTCCATGTGCCTCGATGTCTTCCCCCTGGAAAAGCTTTTGGAATTCTAACCTGCACTGTTTCCACTTGTTCCTTTTGGCTTCTGACCAATTAGGCAGTTCCCTTCTTGTCAATCCTTGGGAGAGATACCCAAAAGCTGCTGAAGGGAGTTCATTACTCTTAGCTCAGATCTTCTTTACTTCATTAACTTGTCAACACTGACATTTACAGCACTGGCCCAGATTCCCCAGGCAAAGGGCAAACAAATCAATAGCAGTGCCATTGGCAAGGAAGAGGGATACCAGCCAAAGAAAATCAATGGGCAGCATGGTTGTATGATCTTATTAACAAGGCTGTTGTTTTCAAATACTTCTAGGTGCTAGCTTATCTCTTATCTTCCTAACACTTTTATAAAACAGGTTATTCCTACTTTACGGAAAAGGAAACTGAGGCTCAGAGAGGTGAACTTAGTGGTGTGACATTCATAAGACTTGAACTCAAAACTGTCAGATTCCAAAGCCCCATTCATTTTTCCACCTTGCTGCTAAGCACCGTGGTGAGAAAAACACAGTGGGATCTGGGGCCCCTCAACCAAAATCTACCTGCAGCTAGATGCACAGCATGGGGCCCATTCATGTGTAATAAGATGCCATTCCAGGGTCCCACAGATCTAATATTTATATTTTATGCCAGTTTTTCCTTCAGGAAACATTAGGGAACACCTACTAGATGCCTAAAAATATGGTAACAAGAAAGATAAAATCAAAAGGAAGACAAAGGTCCTGTCTTTGGAAACTCATGATTGCCTCATGCTGAGAAGGGTAATCTACCACTTACTAGAAGGGTGACCTTGGGCATGCCACTAACTTCTCTGTGACTAAGTTTCCTCATCTACCAGATGGAAATAATAGTAACATTTTTTCTCTGGGGTGTTGTGAGAGAAAAAAAAATGAAGTAACATAAGGAAAGAGCTTGGATCAATCCCTTCCATTTATTATCATTGCTGTGACCCACCTCAATTTGAAAGAGTTTTAATCCTTTTACTGGAATCTTTTCTAAGACAATGAAATTCAGACAAAGAGAAGAGAGAAAGCTATAGAAGAGGAAAGCTGAAAGCAATGAAACCCAGAAGAGAAGGAAGAGACCAGCAGACTGCCATTTGCCTTGCTATATGACAGAGGAGCCAAGGAATGCTGAAAGCTGGTGTTTGGGAAGAAAGCATCACCTTAATGATGCCTTGCAATGGACAATTTCTTGGCCTCAAACTTTAAGCTAATAAATTCTCATTGTTTAAGCAGAACTATTTTATGGTGTTTTCTTTAAGCAGTCTAAGAAATTAAAACAATGGCCTCATACATTGTGTGACCCACAGCAGTGACCAATGACTCTCATTTGAAGAGAAGTTATCTAATATTTGTAATTAATAACAGCCATGCCATATGGCTGCTGGTAGACCATACAAATCATCCTTTGCCAACACAGTCAGATGAAGAGGTGAGATCACCCATCTTAAAAACAAATAAGCAACTGCTCCTCCCAGCTCAGGACAGTCTGTATTTGTAAACAACCTGTCGTGGAAACATTGCTTGATTTGGTTATTACCCACTGGTATATAGAGAGCAGCAAGTGAAGATCACAAACGAGTAACTAAAGAACATGCTGTTCAAAGAGGGCTTTTGCTCTTGTGAAAAAACAATGTTGACTTTGGCAGACCAGCACCGAGGATGGGTAAGCCTGGGCTCCTAGCGTAAAGTGATTCATTTAAGATACAGAAATACAACTGCATTTTTTAAACACAAGAAAACACACATTATTTTTGCATTAGGAGAAACTAAATTATCTACTGAATGTCTCCATGGGAAAAAGTGAAATTCTTTATTTTTAAAAGAAACAACAACAAAAAAATCCTATAACACCATCTTGCAAGTCAATGTTGCTTCTCTACAAAGGAGAAAATACAAGATGTGTATATTTGGGAAGTGGAGATTCTTACTGAAATCCGATAATCCAGGATGTTTTAAAACACATCATGACTTCATGATGCCAGAAGTCGGATTTGAGTAATAAATCTGAGGTATTTTATTAATCACAGAAATAGTACCATTAAGTATTTTCCAGATACATTATGAGGCAATTACCCATAATATTAAAACTTAGCTCAGGAAGTGGCTGTACGTTGGGTTCTTTCTATTTGCTAAAAAAGTATGACTGTAAACAAAGTGAAACATTATTTAGGAAACCAATGCATTCAATATGAAAGAATTCCTCAGTATAGTCAATCGGGAAGCTACAAACTTGTACAGAGAAGATAACATGTATTTCTTAAAACAACATCTCTCAACTATTTTTTTGTGTTGCAACACATTTCTTGATATACCAAATGTAATGTATTCCCCCAGTTATGCACAATTCCTAGCCTACCTAAACCCCTGTAATTTCATCCCCTTCCTTCTTGCTTAAGAGACCGTCTCAGAATGCAAATGAGAGAATATGTGGGTATTATTGGACAACGGTTGATTTTGCTTCCTCCCAATCTATCCCGTGCTCTTGATTTCCCTTTGAGGATAACCTTCCACATTCTCCATGAATGTGCTTGACACTGAGCTGACTCCATCACCCCTCCAGAGTCATAGCAGGGCACATAACCCAGGCATAACTACTCAGTGTGCTCCAACCTCTTGGTCATTGCCATAGTCTGAGATTTTCCAGTGGCACAGATTGGTCCCTGGAGACTCAACCTTAGGAGTTTTCTAGAGCTTTTAGAAAAGTGAGAATTTCTTTCCACTGGAGTTGTTAAACTGGTAGTATTTTAAGCCTGGAGCTGCTGATTTCAGCTTTGTTACCACTGAAATCCTGCCTGAGAATGAAGCCCCACTCAGAGGTAAGCAGAATCAAAAGTGGAGGGAAAAACAGACAGACAGATTAACAATGGTTGAATCATGTTGATAATTGAGCCCTGAACCCAGCCTGCTTGAAGCATGTCCTACATCATGAAACTTCCAGTTTGGCCAAGTATGATATCCTTTTTTGATGTTACTGTTTAAGCTGATATGAGTTTCATATATCCTTGATAAGAAGCCCATATCTTCATGGTTTACCTTGGCTAAGAATTGCAGGTTTAGAACACTTGAGTGCATCTTTGGAAGGTATCTTTAATGTCATCTTTCCTGACACATATTTTTTTTTAAAATCAGTATCAATTTTCCTTTATTTTTCCCCCATATTTAAAAATCAATAACAGTTTCAACTAATGTGTAATGAGTGTGTACTACATCCCGACTACTTTGCATATATTGTCTCATGGATTCCTTACACAAGGTTATCATCATTTTTTTGATGAAGTATTACAAACAAATTGGGTAACTTCACCAACAATGTCTCACAGCAACATTTACTTACAGCAAAGAGATTCAAACATGGATCTCTTTGCCTCCAAATAGCTGAGCACATTCCACTACATGATTTTGCTTCCCTGTATAATACTGACTCCACCAGATTTGAATCAGAAGATGGTTGCAATTGTGTACAAAAATCAAAAGGGAATTAGAGAACAGTCTTCCAAAATGAGAACTTTGAAGCAAGCACCTTTCATTTGAATACATAAATTCTGCTGTTCTCCCAAAATGGCAGCCATAACTCATGCTGCACAAGATACTCAGAAAATGATTTAACATGAAAGCAATCAGAGTATTCATTCGGCAATTCTGTAAAGTTGCAGAAGACACAGTTGGCTTGAAGTTTAAAGCTGAGGGGTTGGGGAGAATTAAAGAGGCCCTGTTCTATAAAAGCAACCACAACTAACTTTATCCTAAAAGGACAAAAACATATGCCAGTACCCACGGATAAGCCCTGCAATTTCCAGATTAGCTGGTTTTTATGCAAGTTGAGAAGAAATCCTACCAATTTCTATATATATATTTAGGGTCATGTAACTGTTTGATGCCATGTGGGCAAGCAGCCATCAGGCAGATGAGTAGAGTCTAGGTGAGGAGTGACCTTTTGCCTATTGAGCTAGCTAGTAAGCAGGAAATTCAATAAATGCTGGCTTCATACACAAATAATATTTCCATGTCTTAGGTGCAAATTCAATTTTAATGTCAATTCAGAATCTGGGAACTACAGTTCAAAAGCAATATTGTCGGGAAGCGGGTGTGGCTCAGTGGATAGAGCCCCCGTTTACCATATGGGAGGCCCAGGTTCGCGTCCCGAGGCCTCCTTGTGAGGGCACGCTGGCCTGAGCAGTGCAGTGGGCTGATTCAGCAAACTCACGGCAGGAAGCGGGTGTGGCCCAATGGATAGCGCACCCGTTTACCATGTGAGAGGCCCCGGGTTCGCTTCCCGGCGCCTCCTTGTGAGGGCAGGCCGGCTCGCGTGGTGCCGTGGGCTGATGCGGCAAGACCTCACAGCAAGGGGGAGATAAGCAGACACAGAGAAGACACGCAGCGAATGGCCACAGCAGCACAAGCAGCAAGAGGGGGGATAAATAAATAAAAAAAAATAAAATTAAAAAAAAAAAAAAGCAATATTGTCATTTCTTTTTCACCTAAACATCAAAGTGTTGCCACCTTTAACAAGTAACAACTTCCTAAATCTGCAGACCAGTAAGAACTCTTCTCCCAGGAAATTAAATAAATAAATAAATAAATCTTTGTGAGATTGTTGCTGTTGTTGTTGTTGTTAAATACAGACACAAAAGAAAGTTTTAATCAAATTTTATGTTACATTTGGTAGAATAAAATAGGGAAATCAAGAACAGAAAACAAACAAGCAAAAAAAAGGCAAGATTTCTTCTAGCAGTTTCAAGCTTTTAGAATTCTAAAATCTCTCTGGCTACCCACAATCTTGTTCAAGGGCCAGTTTAGACAGGGATTTAGAAATATTTAAGTGAGGCATACTCTGTTTGAATCTGAGGAATTCATTTGAACCCTTTCTCTTGAATTAAATACTTTTCCACAAACAGATGATTTTGCCCAAATGGATGATTTCCCCAAATATGCTCTCATTTTCCTTCTTTACAATGCTACTTTCACTTGATGGAATATTCGAGAACAATGTAATCTTCCTCAAAAGACAAGGAATGTCAGTAAACCAAGGAGAAAAAGAGAAAACTAGCAACATACCATAATTTATCCTAGATGAGCACTATCTTTCCTAGAGACCCAACCCAATAATGTATTTTTAATGTCAATGATGGTATCTGCTATTTTCATGGACTAATCTCTACACTGTAGGAGCCCTCAGAAAAGACACTGCTTTATTGATTGGGCATCTGTAGCACCACGGTAGGTACAGTATATGTACTAAGTCAGTATCCTCAAGGATGGTGAATTGCTCCCTCCTCTTAGAAAAGGAAAACAAATGCGCTCTTACTTTATGTTGAGATGCTCTCCATGGTGCTGAAGAAAACAGTGACAGTAGATTTACTAACTGAATTTGCCGGTGGTATCTATTCAGAATGCTTGTATAAACTTATTTTTATAAGGAAAATGCCCTAAAGAGTGCAAGACTTTTCTAAAATTGTCGAGTATACCTCAGTTTGTATAAATTCCACATATCCATTTCTTCGCCATACTTTCCAATTTCCTCCTCTATGACCCCAAGCTCTCTTTCTGACACATTTGGCTTTTCCTTTGTTTCCAAAGGATTCCCTGGATGTGTGTTTCCTCCTTAGTAGTGATTTTTATATTATACACTCTCTTTTCACTTCTAGTTAGAGATCAGTCATAGACCACAACTCTGGAGGTTAATTGTGCATCTAAATCCTCCTGTCAAATTGAATGGGAAAGAAGCCTAGTAGGCAAGCATCCCCTACCCTTAGTACAATGAAGAAATTTCACATATATTGTTTTTCAGTCTTAACCATGTTGTTTCCTACATGATAATCAGAGTGCAACAGAAACAAAATGACAAGCTGTTCCTCAATAAGGTAATCCCTCGTTTTAAAGTTTTATCCTGTCATTCTTATGTGTCATTGGTTTAAGATGGTGTATAAGGGAATGTCATACCCAATAGCAAGATTCATGAAGGGGTTTTGAAACAAGAAGGTGCTTTTGGAGCTTACATCACTTATACAAAGTAGTTGTCATGGAAAAATCATAGAGTTTCTGGCCAGACATCCCTAATGATGTCTCCTCCCAAAGTACTTCTGTCTTGGTTGAAATGAAGATTAAATGGCCCAAAATATATAAGCCAGCATAAGACAATATGATAGACTAGATACTCTAGAAGATAATTCTGTTTCATTAAAACCAACAGATGTATTTTTAATGCTTTGATGAGATTCCAGGAAACAAAGAAGAATCTTAATTTTGGGGGAAATTTTGGAAAGAAGGCTGAAATTAAGGCAAGGAGATATAAACCAACATTAGGGATGCCCTGGGGGCAAATGCCTGAATCATCATGAGGATGAATGGGAGTCCAAGCCTTGAGTCCTTATAAAGAAAATATGCTGATCTGAGATTCAAATTAAGATTTAATGAAAAGTAGATAAGGACAAAAAAAATGACCGAACAGCAAAGGGAACAAACTGAAAACCTGATGGTCTCTAACGTGGTTCTGAATTGAAAAATATAATAATATAAATGATATATTATAATATTAGTACTAACAACATTTTCCCTGAAAATCTTCAATCAGTGGCTTGCTGTCACTCAGGTCTGGAGTTCAAACTAATCTTCCTTTGTTCAGAAAACAAAAGTGAGAAATTGAAATAGTTCAAAATCTGTAGTACCTCCCAGCACCTGGAAAAAGTAAGCATAAATCTTTCCTGGAGGAACACTTATCATATTTTGATCCTCAAAGTTCCAAGTTAATTTCAACCAAATATGAACTCACATACACACACAAATACATATACTTACAGTATAAGGAAAGAAGCTACCACAGGAAAACAGCAAATAACAGATTTGGACCCTCACAGACTTGATATATTGGAATTATCAGAGGCAAAATATTTAATAACAATTAATGCTTAAGGACATAAAAAATGGAGAAAATGGCAATAAATGGGAACAAAAGACTATCATAATTGACTGGCATGTTTGAAAAAGAATAAAATGTTACTTTAGAAATGAAAAATATAATGAACAAGGACATATTGAATGGGTTAAATGCAATTATTAGGCATAGACAAAGAAAGAATTAATGAATTTGAAGGTAAAATAAAATAAATGTCAAAGAATTCAAGATTGAAAAGAGTAAAAAGTATGAAAAGAGAGGGTTAGATACATAGGGTTAGAATTCAGAAGTCTAAGATTTATCTAATTAAGGTCTAGGAGAACTGAAAAGAGAAAATAAAGGAGAAATTCTCTTTGATATGCTGAGAATTTTTGAGAATGATGAAAGGTAATCCATAAATACTGAAATAACAAGTATCAAGTGAGATACTTAAAAAGAAAACTACAACCAGATACATGGCAATAAAACTTTAAAACAACAAAGCAAAAGAGATGGCCTTTAAAGTAGTGGATAGGTAAAGAAGGAGGGGGACTTGGTGGTCAGATCATTCTCAAAGGCAGGACAGATTGACAGCAGACTTCTGAACATCAACAGACAGAAGCTGGAAAAGAAGAATACCAGTGATATGATTATAAGCATTTAAAAAACCTGGCTCTACAGAAAAAAAGAAAAAAAAGAACTAATTAGTAACTTTTCTTATTTCCTTGGTATAAATGCCCCCACAATGACCAATTCAAACTATCAGGACATCATTGAATGTAGAATTGGGAAGAGCATTACATAATCAGCTCTCAGAAGCTGGGGTGAGCTGGCTCCATCAACCCCTTAGATCAACATCTAAGAGGATAGATATATCATTCAGTATGGTATTGGATGTCTAGCAAGATTATCAATAAAGAAAGACCTTTTTTGTAGATAAAAATAAGGAGTTTACAACCTAGGAATCCTTAACCTAAAGAATTTCAAAAGGAATTACTTTGGAAAGAAGGAAATCAAATCTGGTATGAAGTAGAAAGGTCTGAGATATAGGAAGGGATGAGGAGTAAATTAATCAGTGCCTATATGAATAAAACAAAATAAAGGCTGTCTACATAAAATAATAATTACTATTAGGAAGAGCAAATGGAATAAGAAATAAACAAACAAAAAGTACAATCCAGTAGATGGCTACTCTTAATTGACTCATTCAAATGCCATATGGGAAACTAAAATTGACATTTCCCATGCCCTATTGTAGCTAGGTTTCTGGATGCACATTATGTTCTGAAAATCAGGTATCCTTTATGAATCTCAAAGTCTTTAGTGTGAAAAAGGTCATTTTCCCACCCCTTCAGCTGTCCCTATGTAAAGTCATGGTAACGTGAAATGTTCTCTGTATCTGCTTTCCAGAGACTTTCTTCTGTGATTTGGGCATTAACGGTAGAGCCACAGTGGACCCTGGACTTCACCTAGATCAGTGTCCTCAGTGATAAGAGCTTCTCATTAGTCATGTGTTATTGCTTAGGAAGTCATTCCTAAACACTCTAACAAGAACACATGCTTTAGGTGCTGCCACAATTTAGGAAGTAAGTAAATTCCTGCATGAAACCTTTTCCTTCTTGAAATACCTGGAGTAAATGTTTTCTGCATTGTCTTCTGACTGATGTCGTAGGACAGGACATGATAAAATCATGGGAAAAGTGGGGCAAATGGAAAATAAGTACAACTGTACAACTTATTCCAAATTGCAAAAGGACCTACATTCATGAATTAAAAACAAAACAGAGATGGCCAGGTTGGGTATGAAAAGCAAAATCCAGCTATATGCTCTTCATAAGAGTCATACATAAAAAGCTTAAAGAAAAGTAAAGATGGAAAGTAAAAGGATGGAAAAGGTAGACCAGGCAAATGATAACTAAAGCAAAACTGCAGTTGTTACATAAAAACAGACAAACTAGATTTAAGTACAAAAATACATTATGAGAGCTTTTAAAAAATCACTTCAGTGTGATAAAAGGTCCAATTCAACAGGAAGATATAACACTTCCAATCTTGTAGGTAACTAATAAATATCCTCAACATACATAAAATAAAAATCTACAGAATTTCCAGGACATAGAGTAAGCTCAGCTTTATAGTAGGAGATTTCAAACCTCTTTCAACTGTTGATTAATTGATAGAGAAATTGAGGAATTGAACAACCAAATTAGCAGCACTTCATACAAGTTTCCATAAAGTAGATATAAATGCTGGCCCCTACCCTGCCACACACATATCTTAGCATCTCCTTACCAGAAATCTTTGCTTCTAGACCTTGCATATTATGGGAGCAAGAGGTTGCCGAGCTGAATCAAATAAACACCCTGATGAAAACTATTTATTCATTTATTTTTTTCTTAAAAGAGACCACTGAAAAGGTGTGAAATAGAACAACTCACCTGCCACTTTGCCCAAAGTGAGTGACCTTACAGCTTTGAACTCGACTTCTGAGGAGAAGTTATAACTGAGTGGGAGCTGCTGATCCATCTGCAGTAAAACAGAAGACAAAGACGTAACAGCAGAGGTCTGCAGGTAAAGGGCATAAAATACTCCCATCTGGAAAGAGCTTCAAAATGCACACAGAGCAGACCCCTCTCCAGGGTTTTCTTTCTGGAGAGATTAGAAAGGGCTGGCTAATTTGCCCACCAATGCACATAAAATACCCCTTTCTTTCCTCTTCTCAAATAAGAGCTTTCACAAAAGTCTTCTCCCTGGGAAATCCTATACAGCTTTTCACAGGTAGTTATCTCCCACTGAGATTTTCTCACCAAATTCTTTGCTGCAAACAAGCAAACAAATGAAACCTTCCCAGGAACTGACTGTGCAGGATTAGCACTAAATGGAAAGCAGACTCATTCTGCATTTATCCCTCCTTGTCCCTTCTGTCTTTAAGACCACAGCTGACCCCCTTGCCATGATGCTGGCCTGTTCTCACTCAGGTGTGGGCTGGGGCATCCTCCTGGGCAAGGGTTCAGTTTGACAAAAAAGGTAACTAGCACTCCTCTGAGGATGAGAGACCAGACTTCTGATAAGACCACCTTTGCTGAGGGGCCAAAGCCACCATCCAAGATCTCCTAAGATGGAGGGTCAAACTGAACTTCAGGGTCCTGGATTACTCTATATTTCCAGGACCATTCTTTGAGGACCCTCCTTTACTCACCCATTGCTAATTCCAGTTCCACTTTTGTGTTCTGTACCTCCCCATTCCTAGGAAGCTGTCTCCATCCATCCCCACATTTTTCAGTCTAGTCAAACCATACCAGTTCTTCCCTGCTCAACTCTGAGTATCCATATGATGTTATCACTGGAAAGGATCCTCATTATCTTTCAGTTCATCTTTATGAACACCCATGGAAGTGTTCATACATAGAGGACACAAAGGCCCCATCAGCTGGGGAGCACACCTCAGGAAGTAACCCATCTAGGATTGATACCCTGTTTTCCCGTATCCTCCTACTGTGGCTCTCCATTCTGCCACCCCTTCCACCTGGACTGGTTTTCTTCCAGGACACTACTGGGCTGCAGTGGTTTTTCCTGTGGCAGAGGTCACTTTCTTTGCCCTGTGATACATGATTTCATGCTTTATTACCATTTTATTGACTAAATTAGACAACAATAATATTTATTTGTTGAACACTTAGTAGTGGATTGAACCTGGGACCTCATATGTGGGAAGCTGGTGCTAACCACTGAGCCACATCTGCTCCCCAAGCACAATATTCTTTTGAGCATTTAGTATGTCCAACGTTTGTCATCTGGCCTAGATAAGCTCTGCCAATCTTGGAACCTTGGATACCCAATGACCTTGCTCATGTTATTACATGGGCTGGAAAAGGAAGATAAGCGGAACAAATATTTGCTGAGTGAGTCTTATTTGCAAGGCTTTCTGCCTGGTCCTTTATCTATGTTCATTCTTAGACTTTTTACGATTGACTGAGGTCAGTTGCATCCCCCCACTTCCCACTTTTTTATAGATAAATTGAAATTTAGAAAGATAAGTTGTCTAAAATGTCTTTGCATATGTAATGTGGCAGGGATTCACATCCAAGTCTGTCTCCCTCTAAGGATGCCTCTTTTCACTTAAGGATCTTTAAAGGAGGGAATTAGCTAATTGGTTTCAAATATTTTTTACTTCTCCTTCTTTACAGTCTAGCGTTCTGGCATTTGATTAAGCTGGGTTAATCTGCTTAATGTTATCAATTCATTTTAAATAAGGGCATAGCCACTTCCATTACCAGCTCTTTTTTTTGGAGGGACGGGGAAAGGGAGGCTACCTGGGCTTTAAAAGACATTACCCAGATTCTAATTTTCAACTCATTTCAGGCAGTTCTATTTCCTAGTTGCAAGCCCAGTTCCCAAACTCTCCTTTCTAGTGTCAAAACAAGCAGAGAATAATAGCAACTCAGGCCTTGGGGATTGTGGCAGAATCTATTCTTAGGAACCAGATGCCTCTGGATGGCTGAGCATAGTGATAACAGTCTCCCTCCCTCTCCAACAGGTTCTGAGTAGTACTTGAGATCCTGCTTCACAGGGCCTAGGGGTAGGACTGGGGTGCAGAAAGGGCCTGCCCTTTACTGTTTTCATTGAACAATTTGTTCTAAGTAGTGAGGGAGAGAGAAATTCAGATTGGGTGGGGATGTGGGTGTCAGAGGAGCATGTGTGCTGTGCTACTGTGTCAATAAATTGATTTAAGTTTAAAATAAAACAAAACAACACAGAAAAGCATCTCTTTTTGTTCCATAGAGTGCTTTTGAAATAGCATGTTTTCAACTAATATGCACTGACTGCTGACTATTATTTGGTCAGTGGAAATCCTTTAAATGGAAGTGAGAAGGAAATGCCTCTTACTGCTCTCTCACTACTCTGTCTTCATTTGTGAAATATGAGGAAGAAAGGAACAGGAACTTTGGATAGAAATGCCCTCTGAAATGGTCTCCAGATGGCCTATCTTACCTCACTCAAAATACATTTCAATCAGGAATGATCATTTCCAATCTTCTCTCAATTTAACCCCAATTCTAACTTGCTCCAAAGGTTCCCCCTTCCCTCATTTCAGGACTAAATTCTACAGGTAAATCCACTGTGGTGGTTAGGCTAATGTGTCAACTTGGCCAGGTAATTGTGCTCAGTTGTTTGCTCAAGTAAGCATGGGGCTAATTGTAAAGCAAGGACATTTATGGACTCCAGTCACCAGTGAGTTTACTGCATAGATAGCTGATTACATCTACATCAATCAGGGAGATTGGCATCAGCAATGAGTGATGTTTTATCCAATCAGTTGAATGCCTTAAAAGGGGAAGTGACTTCAGCATGCAGAGAGAATTTCCTAGCTCATCTTTGGACAGCCAATGTCTCCCAGAAATGCAAAGACCTTCACTGGATTTTCATCATAGCCCCTGGTTTGCAGCCTGCCTGCAGAACCTGGATTTGTGCATCCCCACGGTCACATGAGAGACTCTTATAAAATTTCATACTATTTACAGATATCTCCTGTTGATTCTGTTTCCCTGGAGAACACTAACTTCTGATCACTCAAGGGTTGTTATTTGTACCATATTTCCATACATTTGACAATCATTCCTGAACTTCTACCCAATCAATAAAACTAATAGTTCTGACTTCTCCAATATCCCATATTCAAAGCATCACTCAGTGCTACTGACTATTCTCCTACAACACATCTCAAAGCCTCCTCTCCATGGAGTCTACCTCACCATCTTATCTTGACAGGTTTTTCTACCTTGTCTCATCACTTCCATTTTTTTTTTTCCATGCAGTGATCACAGGAAGCCCCTGAAAATAAAAAATAATATAACTCCCCTGCTTAATATCCAATTCCATAGAATCAATT
>JAQZBX010047037.1:0-20586 GCA_029593785.1 Cabassous unicinctus | reverse complement strand
TTTTTAATTTATTTTTGAGATGTAGGATTTCTTTATATATGCTGGATATTAGGCCCCTATCAGATATATGGTCACCAAATATTTTCTCCCATTCAGTAGGGTCCTTTTCACTTTTTGACAAATACCTCTGAGATGCAAAAGTTTTAAATTATGAGGAGGTCCTATTTATCTATTTTTTCTTTTGTTATTTGTGCTTTGGGTGTAAATTTCATGAAACCATTTCCTAATAAAAGGTCTTGTAGATGCTTCCCTACATTATCTTCCAAGTTCTTCATCATCTTGGCTATCATATTTAGATCTTTGACCCATCTTGAGTTAATTTTTATATAAGATAAGAGATGGTGTTCCTCTTTCATTCTTTTGGATATGGATACTCAGTTCTCCAAGCACCAGTTTTTGAAGAGGCCATCCTCTCCCAGTTGTGTTAGCTTGGTGGCCTTCTCAAATATCAGTTGACTGTAAATGCAAGTACCAATTTCAGAACTCTCAATTCAGTTCCATTGGTCAGTATGTCTATGCTCATGCCAGTACAATGCAGTTTTGAGTACTGTAGCTTTGTAGTATGTTTTAAAGTCAGGAAGTGTGTTTCCTCTGATTTTGTTTTTCTTTTTCAATATGTTTTTGGCTATTCTGGGCCCCTTGTACTTACAAATAAAGTTTAGAGTTATCTTTTCCAATTCAGTAAATATGCTGTGGTAATTTTTATTTGGATTGAGTTAAATCTGTATAAGATAGACATCTTGATGTTCAGTCTTCCTGTCATAAACAGGGAATATATTTCCATTTATTTAGGTATTTTTTCTTTTCCTTTAAAAGTGTTATGTAGTTTTCTGTGCATAACTCATTTGCATCTTTAGTTAAATTTATTCCAAGGTACTTGATTCTTTTAGTTTTTATTGTAAACAGGATTTTTTCTTGGATTCCTCCTCAGATTGTTCATTATTGGTGTGCAGAAATGACTGATTTTTGCATATTAATCTTTTAACCTGCCACTTTACTGAAATCCCTTAAAAGCTCTGGAAACCTTATGTAGCTTTCTCAAGGCTTTCAAGGTATAGGATCTTGTCATCTGTAAATAGTGAAAATTTTACTTCATCCTTTTCAATTTGGATGCCTTTTATATATTTTTCTTGCCCAGGTCCTTGAGCAAGTACTTCTAACAGTGTTAAACAAGAGAGGTAACAATGGGCATCCTTGTCTCATTCCAAGTCTTAGAGGGAAAGCTTTCAGGGTTTCACAATTGGATATGTTAGCTGTGCATTTTTCATATATACCCTTTGTCAGTTTGAAGAAGTTTCCTTCTATTCCTAACTTTTGAAGAGCTTTATATCAAGAAAGGGTGCTATATTTAGTCAAATGCTTTTTCTGCATCTATAGAGATTATCATGTGATTTTTTCTTTCAATCTGTTTATTTGGTGTATTACATTGATTTTCTTATGTTGAACCATACTTACATAGGAAGGATGAAACCCATTTGGTCATCGTGTATAATTCATTTGTTTTGTTGTTAAATACAATTAGCAACTATTTGTTGATGAATTGAGCCTCTAAACTCATTAGAGAGATTGTTCTGTAGTTTTGCTTTCTTGTGGCATCTTTGTTTGACTTTGGTATTAGGGTGATGTCGGCATTATAGAATGCATTAGTGAATGTTCCCTCTACTTAGGAGTTTAAGCAGAATTGTTAATTCTTTCTGGAATGTTAGGCAGAATTCACCTGTAAAACCATCTGTTCCTGGGCTCTTCTTATTTGTGAGGTTTTTGATGATCAGTTCAGTTTCATTGCTTGTGATTTTGTCTGTTGAGCTCATGAATTTCTTGTTTCATCAGTGTAGGCTGCTTGTGGGTTTCTGGGAATTTGTCCATTCCCTCTAAATTATCCATCTTGCTGGCATATAATTTTTCAAAGTATCCTCTTATGATACTCTTTATTTCTGTGGCATCTGTGGTGATATCTCCTTCCACATTTTTGTTTTTATATATTTGCACCTTCATACTTTTTTTCTGTTAGTCTAGCTAAGGTTTGACAATTTTATTAATCATTGCATAGAACCATCTTTTGGCTTTATTTTTTCTAGCTGTGCTCTAATCTTTGTTATTTCCTTCTTTATAATTCCTTTGGAGTTAGTTTGTTGTACTTTTTCTATTGCCTCCATGAGTGCAGTTAGGGCTTTGATTTTAGATCTTTCTTCTTTTTTATTATAGGTATTTATGGCTAGGAATTTCCCTCTAAGTACAGGTTTTGCTGAATCCCACAGGTTTTGATATATTATTTTGTCATTTTCTTTAGTTTCAATGGTATTTACTGATTTCTTTTGCAACTTCCTCCTTAACCCACTGATTGTTAAGAATGTGTTTAACTTCTGTATCTTTGTGCCTAATCTGCTTCTATGCCCCTTACCAATTTCCAACTTCATTCCATTGTGGTCACAGAAAATACTTTGTATAATTTCAATCTTTCAGAATTCATTGAGAGTTTTTTTTAGGACCTAGCATGTTATTGATCCCAGAGAATGATCAATATGCACTTAAGAGGAATGTATATCCAGATGTATTTGGGTGTAATGTTCTGTATATGTCTTTTAGGTCCATATCCTCTAGTGTATTAATCAAGGTCTTTGATTCTTTATTTATTCTCTGTTGAGATGTTCTGTCTAATGGTGAAAATGGTGTTTTAACATCCCCCACATTAACTGTAGAGGCAACTATTTCTTCACTTAGTTTTCCTAATGTTTGCCTCATGTATTTTTAGGAGCCCTGGTTAGGTGCATAAACGTTTATGATTGTCCTTTCTTCTTGATAGATTATTCCTTTTATTAATATATAGTGGCCTTCTTTGTCTCTTAACATAGTTCTGTTTTTAAAGTCTATTTTGTCTTATATTAGTAGAGCTACTTCCATTGTTTGCATGTAAAATTCTTTTCCAACCATTCACTTTCAGCTCCCTTTTATCCCTGGGTCTAAAGTGAGTTTCTTGTAGACAGCATTTAGATGGGTCCAATTTCCTTATCCATTCTGCCAATCTCTCTCTTGATTGGAGAGTTTAATCCATTAACATTCAATATTATTACTATAAAGGAATTCCTTCATTTGCTATATTATCTTTAGGTTTCTGTATGCCATGCATTGGTTTTATTTCTCTTTATATCTTTTTAGTTTTTCTTACAATATCCTCCAACTCTATCTCTCCTGGTTTTTTGTTTCAACCTGCAGGACTTCCTTTAGTATTTCTTGATGTACAGGTTTCTTATTGACAAACACTCTTAATTTCTGTTTATCTGTGAATATTTTTCAACTCTTACTCATTTTTGAGTGCCAGCTTTTCTGGGTAGAGAAATACTGGCTGGAAGTTTTTCCTTTAGCACCTTAACTATGTCATACCACTGCCTGCTTGCCTCCTTGGTTTTAGATGAGAAATTAGCACTTAATCTGTATTAGCCAGCCAAATGGGTGCTGAAGCAAAGTACCAGAAATTGGTTGGTTTTTATAAAGGGTATTTATTTGAGGTAATAGCTACAGTTACCAGGCCAAAGAGCATGTGTTACTTTCCTCACCAAAGTCTATTGCCACATATTGGAACATGATGGCCGCTGATGTCTGTGAGGGTTCAGACTTCCTGGGTTCCTCTCTTCCCAGGGCTTGCCTCTCTCTGGGCTCAGCTGCTCTGCTATCTTCACAAGGCCACCTGTAGACCATCAGGCAAATGACTCTTGCTCTCTCCTGGGACTTGATTCTCTCTGGGTTCAGCTGCTCTGCATTCTCCCATGTGTACTTCTTGGGCTCCAGCTCAAATCTCCCAACTCTATCCTTTGCCACGTCTTTTCTCTGTGAGTACCTGCCCTACTGATGATGCCCAATCAAAGCCCTAAATATAATTTAATCAATTAAAGGTGATACCTCTGACAGACCAGTTTACAAACATAAGCCAATAACTAATTTTCGGAATTCATAAACAATGCCAAACTGCTACATAATTTGAGCTTCACTTGAATGTGATTGATCTCTTTTCTCTGCTGCTTTCAGTATTCTCTTTGTCTTGAGCATTGTACATTTTGACAAGTATATGTATTGAATTAGGCTAGTTAGTATTTTTACTGCTTGAGGAGTACTCCACTTCCTGGACATGTACCTTCCATGTCCCTCAATAGAGTTGGGAAATTTTCAGCCATCATTTCTGACAACACTTCTTTTGTCCCCTTTCCCTTCTCTTTTCCTTCTGAGATACCTATAATACATATGTTTGTGCATTGCATGTTGTCATTCTAGTCCTTATGTCCCTGTTGGATTTTTTTCTATCTTTTTATCTATCTGTTCTACCATCTGTCTGATTTCAGATGTGCTATCTTCCACATTGTTACTTCTTTCCTCTATTGAAATCTGCTGTTACATGCTTCCAGTGCATTTTTTATTTCTTCCATTTTGCCATTCCTCACTGTCATATCCATTATCTTTTTATATATTTTTACAATGTCTTTGGTATGTTCCCTCAGTGTCTTCTGAATATCCTTAAGCTCTTCCTTCACTTAATTAAGTTGGCTCATGATATGTGTTTGGACATCTCTGATTATATGTTCCATGTTGTGCATCTCATCCTGTTTTATATTTTGTTCATTAGACTGAGCCATGTATTCCTGTTTCTTAGTATGGCTTGTAATTGTTTGTTGGTGTCTAGGCATCTGTCTTGATGGATTTATTCAGTTGGTTAACTTCTCTTTCTACTCTAGGGTTTTATTTTGTTTGTGTGTGTGTGTGTGTGTGTGTGTGTGTGTGTGTGTGATAAGGTTTCTCTTTGACAATTAGTTCCTCTTATTATTTTTCCTTGGTGTTGCCTATGTTCCTTTTGGGAATAAAAAGAATTAAGAGCAGAGAAAAGGAGATAAGTAGAGAAAAAGATTATTAGTTTAATAAAAAAGGTAGAAGAGAACACATACAAGACCTAGGAAAATAAACAATTAACACGTGTAAAAATATCATAAGTACAGAGGAATAAGAATAAAAAAGGTGGCATAGAAAAAAATGAAATGAGAAATAAAACATAGAAAAATATATAGAATGATTTAAAAGGACAGAATGATGAAAAGAGAGGAAAAGAAAAAAACAAAAACAAAAACACAAATAAGGAAAACAGTTGGACAAAAGAGGGAAAGAAATTTAAAAAAAATTGATAAACCAAACAAAAATTGATGGAATTAAAGAAAAACAACATTAAACAGAAGATAGAAAAATGAAGGAAAGAAAATAAATCATGTAGGTAGAAAAAATTAGGTAAAGGAAAAAATCGGAAACAGAGAGGAAACACAAGAACAAGAAAAAAAAAGCAGCCTCTTAAAAAAGAAAAACCAAGTAAAAACAGCCTTCCCTCTTATTCCTCTAAGGAGCTTCTCAGGCTGCCAGAGTTCATCCATCAATCACCCTGCAGCCTGCCTTCTGCAGTTAATGTACATGGTTTTAGTGAGTAAAATAAGGAAAATAGAAAAAAGGAACCTTAAAAAAATAACATATCCAAGAAAACCTAAAATATAAAATTGTCTAAATATTTCCTATCCTAAGATATCACCTGGATGCCTGATAACCTGGTGGATCAGTTCTCCACTTTACTAAGGAGACCAGGGAATCAAACCAAGGTCCTCTTATATGCAAAGTGGCAATTCCTCCCCTTTGCTAAATTGTCTCCTTAGGTTTATTAGGCTTCAGAAAACTCTCTGCCCCCTTTACGCTAGGTGTTTTAGACTACAATTTGATAGAGTCCTGCTGATTAGGCACCTGTTCCACCCCATCCCAATTCTCATTCCTTTCTTTGCCCAGATGGCTGGGCAGGACAGCCTGCCTGAGCACATACCGTCCCCTCTCCCCATTGGGTCAGAGTCCCTTCTGAGATACAAACGGGGCTCAGCTGGCAAAACTCACTGCAAAGAATCCAAGGTCCACCCTCTGTCAAGCCCATCTTCCTCCCAGGGAAAGCCCCCTCCCAGTCAGTTGGCAGCAGTGAGCCAGGGGTTCCATCAAAGCTCCTTCACCTGAGGGTGGGGTATATGTGCCATTTCCAGCCACAGGTGAAAGCAAATCATGGTTTTCTTTTGGCTCCTTTATCTTTCCATTACCCTTCTAGATGAATCAGAGCACGTTCTCATTCTATATATATCCAAAGCAACTCCCTTAGAAAGGTCCCTGGCTTCTAGCCACCTTTTTTTTTGAGAGGGTCAGACTCTGCCTACCTACTTCAACACCATTTTCCCAGAAGTCTCAATCTATGTTTTAACTCACGGTGATGAAGTTTTCCCATCAACATTTGTTGAAGAGACAACTCTTTGTTGGAATTAAAAAGAGTATTATAATCTGTGGACTTTGATTAGTAATAATTGGTTCATCAATTGTAACAAATGGACAACACTAATCTAAGATGTCAATAAAAGGGGAACCATATGTGGGTACAGCGATGATGTATGGAAGCTCCCTATATTTTTATTGAATTTTTTCTGTAAATATGAATCTGAACTTCTCTAAATATAAAGCTAAAAAAAAAAAGATAACTGTAGTAAAAAAAAGAGAATAAATCTTAACAGGACTATTATGATCACTAATAAAGTATAGGTGATTACAAAGAACTCCTTTAATGTGAGGAGATGAAGTGAACTTCAGGCTTAGCTATGAAGAATTTTTTTAAAAACGTTTTTTTTCCTATATGCCCCGCCTCCCACAACTCCAACACCCTTCCATATAAGCATCCTTCATTAGTGTGGCACATCAACTGCAATGGATATACACATCCTGGGGTTTTGCCATTAAGCATGGACCATAGTTCACATTGTAGACCACACTCTCTCCCACAAAGTTTTGCATGTTATATGATGATATAAAATGGCCTATATCTGTAATTGCAATGTCACTCAGAACAATTTCCAAGTCCCGAAAAAGCTGTATTACAATTGCTTTTCCCTCTCCCTGCCCCTAAAGCATCCAGTGGCCACTGGCTCCACATTAATGTTGTAATTTTTTCCATTGCTTTAATCACAATATGCGTATAAGAGAATACCATTAGGTCCACTCTAGTCCATAGTTCTTTCCCCAATCATGAGGAGTCTGGGATGGTGATATCCACTCCACCTCCAAGTGAGAGGGGTCTTATATCCCATGGATAAGATGGACAGGATTATCCTGCCTGCAGCTGCAGACACTCTCCATTCCCTGAGATGGCTATTGTACATCATTATCTCTCTGCCAGGTGACCTGGGTGAGTCCATTGAGCTGTAGAGTAGGAGTTGCAGCTCTGCTGAGATTCCGGGCCCAGCTGGCACATGGACAGCCCGTAGACTCCAGTCTCTGGAAGTATACCTAGAAACTCCAGCACCACATATAGGTTTGAATAGAAGGGACAGGTGGACCATGTGCAGGGATGACATATTTGAGTCCAACTCTGTCACTCTTAGGAGCACAGATACCAAAGTAGGGCCCACTGATAAGGCACAAAACTCTGGAGTTATCCACCCTGATAAAGGACTTGGGTGCCTCCAGAGCCTTCAGGAGGCCCTCTTTTTGGTGATAGATACACATTGGTAGCCTATGAGGTCTTACAGAGATATGCATGCGCATTACCTCTGGGTTGACCTCCCAACTCACTTTAAATTCTCTTAGTCATATGAACTCATTTGTCTTTACCTTTTCCCCCTTTTATTTGAGGTATTTTTCCAGTCACATTGCCAATTAGCACTTGGTAGCAATCCCTCAGTGCCAGGGAGGCTCATCCTCGGGAGTCATGCCCCATGCTGGGAAGAAGGTAATGCATTCATATGCTGAGTTTGGCTTAGAGAGAGTCCACATTTGAGCAACAAGGCCGCTATCAGGAAGCAACCCTTAGGCACCCCATAACAATATGCTAAGTTTCAATTTCAAGAGCAAAGACTCATAAGGCTAGTCATCAATAACAAGAACCCACCAGTGGATCATCCTCCTTTGCCAGACGCTTCCCCTGCACTTGGGCAACTGTTACTGCTCCCTTGGAGAATGTGGCACTGCTCTCCAGGATGGGAATTCAGTATACTCTCATTTATTGAGTGATTCTCCACCCACTGTGAACATGCCCTGTGAGCATTTGAACAATTTTATATACCTTTTATGTATGTTGAGGTGAACTACCTCCCATGCACCTCCATCCCTGACACACCCCATCAACGGTCCTCTCCAGCCCGTTATAACCTTTCTGAGATCCAAATCTTTAAACATGAAGCCAATACAATAGGCAAATAAAATTAATAGGAAAATTAAATAATAATGATAAGTTTGAATATAAGAGATAAAATACATGCAAGCCTAAAAAAATCTAAAAATTAAATGAGTTTAATGGATTGGGATATTCAAAAAAAGGGAAAATTAAAAAAAATTTTTTTTTCACATTTTGCCTTTCATCACTGCAATATCTGGTGTCCAGTTTGTATTGTGATACCCTCCCCCTCCCACTCCCCAGTGTCTCAATATTTTTCATTTAATTTTCAAAGAAGTTTTAGGTCACAGCAAAGTCTCACACAGAATTCAAGAGATTCTCATATATCCAACCTCCTCCCCCTTTATTAACCCCACATTAAAACCTCTTTGTATGTGGATGGTAGCATTGTTAGACCTATTATACAGATAGTGAAAAGTTACTAAACATTGTCAATGGTTTACATTATGGTTTACATTTTAGACTGTACACTTCTATGAATTTTGATATTTACCATATCCTGTGTCCATCATTGTAAGGTCATGAAAAACAATTCCACTGACCACTAAATATCCACTGTTTGATCTATTCTGTTCCTCCCTTCCCACCCCCTGGGGCCCAAGATGAACCCCCTGGCTTGAATTATTGGATGAGAACATTCATAGTTGCATGCAACAAGAGGTTTTACACACTGTTTTGTCCTCCCCTATTAGGAACCACACGTGCTCTTAAGAGATGTCCACCTGACTATTTCTGAATGAATCAGTCCTCCCAAAGATGGGAGTCCATCTCCTTCCTGCTCATTCTGTGGGTCTCCAGCCACTGATATAACACATTATGACAGGAAGAACACTCAAACACTTCCTAGAAGCCTGCTCCTGATATGCAATGTCCCGAATGTCCCCCCAACCAACACCCTAAACCAGTGAAACTTCCTTGTCATTTTGCCATAAGAGCATTCCCAACTCTGTACTTTAAACTTCATACCCACAAATCACAAGTGGTCACCTGGTCCCTCTCCCATCTCTCCTCCAGTGTATTCTGGGTATTCTAATCCACCCTTCCCAATCTACCCACTTGTCAACCCTGTACCACCAAACCAAATAATATCATTACCTACCTGTACTATCCCTTCAATAGGCCAATACACTCTTTCACTTTACCATAAATTACATCCGTATGGGTGATGGCTCACCACTTTCTCTTCTCTTTCTCTTTCTTGTAAACCTGTGTTTCAGACAAGAGTTCTCAGTGACTGGTCTATTTCCTTAATTCATATCAGTGAGGTCATGTACTGCTCATCCTTCAATGCCTGGCATGCTTCACTCAACCTAAGGTCTTCAAGATTCATCCATGCTATCCCATGTGTTAGCACTTTATTCCTTCTTGCAGCTGAGTAATAATCCATTGTATGTATGTACCTCATTTTGTTTATCTGTTCATCTGTTGATGGGCACTTGGGTCGATTACAACTTTTGGCAATAGTCAACAATGCCACTATGAACCCTGGTGTGCATATATCTGTTCATGTCTTTAGTTCCAATTCTTCTGGGTATATACCCAGCAGTGGAATCACTGGATCATATGGAAGATGTATAGTTAATTTTTTGAAGAACTGCCAAACTGTCCTCCACAGTGGCTTGAACATTCCATAATCTTACCAACAGTGGATGTGGGTCCCATTTCTCCACATCCTCTCCAACATTTATAGTCTGCTGTTTTTTTAATAGCTGCCATTATAATGCATGTAAGATGGTATCTCATTTTAGTTTTGATTTGCATTTCCCTAATGGCTAGCGATGTCATGTGTTTTTTAGTCATTTTTATTTCTTCCTGGGAGAAGTGTCATTTTAGGTCACTTGCCCATTTTTTAAATGTTTTTTTTTTTTTTCCCAAGGTGTAGGATTTCTTTATATATGCAGGATATTAGGCTCCTATCAGATACATGTTTGTCAAATATTTTCTCCCATTGGGTAGATTGCCTTTTTATTTTCTTGATAACATCTTTTGAGTTGAATTTTTTTTAATTTTGAGGAGATCCCATTTATGTATTTTTTCTTTTGCTGCTCGTGCTTTGGGTGTGAAGTTCATGTAACCATTTCCTATTACAAGGTCCTGTACATGTTTCCCTACATTATCTTCCACGGTTTTTATGGTCTTGGCTATCACACCTAGATTTTTGATCCATCTTGAGTTGATCTCTGTATAAGATGTGACATGGTGTTCCTCTCTCATTCTTTTGGATATGGATGTTGAATTCTCAAAGCACCACTTGTTGAAGAGGCCATTCTCTTTCAATTGAATGGGCTTGGTGGCCTTGCCAAATATCAGATGACTTTACATGCAAGGATTTATATCAGAACTCTCAATTAAGTTTCATTGGTCAGCATGTATATTCTTGAGCCAATACCATGCAGTCTTTACCACAGTTGCTTTTTAGTATGTATTAAATTCAGACAGTGTGATACCTCCAACTTCATTTTTCTTTTTCAATGTCTTTGGCGATTCAGGGCCTCTTACCTTCCAAATAAAATTTTTAGTTAGTTTTTCCAATTCATTAAAAGAATACAGTGTTGATTTTTATTGGGATTGCATTAAATCTGTAAATTAGCTTAGGCAGGATAGACATCTTGATGATGTTTAGTCTTCTTATCCATGAACAGGGAATATTCTTCCATTTTTTAAGTCCCCTTTGATTTCCTTTAATAGTGTTGTGTAGTTTTCTGTATATAAGTCCTTTACATCTTTAGTTAAATTTATTCCTAGGTATTTGATTCTTTGAGTTACTATTGTAATTGGTGTATTTTTCTTGATTTCCTCCTCAGATTGCTCATTATTGGCATACAGAAATGCTACTGATTTTTGAACATTGATCTGATAGCCTGTAGTGTTACTGGCATCCTTTGTAAGTTCTAGAAACTTTCTTGTAGACTTCTCAGGGCTTTCTATGTATAGGATCATGTCGTCTATAAATAATGAAATTTTTACCTCTTCTTTTCCAATTTGGATGCCTTTTATATCTTTTTCTTGCCTCAGTGCTTGAGCAAGTACTTCTAAGACAATGTTAAATAAGACTGTTGTTAGTGGGCATCCTGGTCTTGTTCCCGATTTCAGAGGGAAGGCTTTTAGGATTTCACCATTGAAGATGATGTTAGCTTTGGTTTTTTCATCTATACCCTTTATCATGTTCGGAAAGTTTCCTTCTATTCCTACCTATTCCAGTGTTTTTATCATGAAAGTGTGCTGTATTTTTTCAAATGCTTTTTGTGCATCTATAGAGATGATCATGTAATTTTTTCCTTTCAATTTGTTTATGTGGTGTATTACATTCATTGATTTTCTTATGTTGAACCATCCTTGCATGCCCGGGATGAAACACACTTGGTCATGGTGGATAATTTTCCGATATGTTCTTGAATCCAACTAGCAAATATTTTGTTGAGGATTTTAGCATCTAGGTTCATTAGAGAGATTTGTCTTTAAATTTTCTTTCTTGTGGTATCATAGTTTGGCTCTGGTATTAGGGTAATGCTGGCATTATAGAAAGAGTTAGCCAATGTTCCTTCTACTTCTATTTTTTGGAACATCTTAAGCAGGATTGGTGTTAGCTCTTTCCAGAATATTTGGTAGAATTCAGCTGTGAAGTCTTCTGGTCCTGGGCTCTTCTTAGTTGGAAGATTTTTGATAGCTGAGTCTCTTTACTTGTAATTGTGAGTGTTGAGTTCATCAATTTCTTCTGTTGTCAGTGTAGCTGCTTATGGGTTTCTAGGAATTTGTCCATTTCCTTAAATTATCATTCTTGTTGACATGTAATTTTTTGAAAGTATCCTCCTCATTCCTTGTTTTGTGTATTTGTATATTCTCTCTCTTTTTTGTTGTTAGGCTCGCTAAGGGTTTGTCAATTTTATTGATTTTCTCAAAGAACCAGCTTTTGGTTTTGTTTATTTTTTCTAGTGCTTTCTTATTTTCTATTTATTTAGTTCTGCTCTAATATTTTTTATTTCCTTATTTCTACTTCCTTTGGGGTTAGTTTATTGTTGTTTTTCCAATTCATCCAGGTGTGCAGTTATATCTTCAATTTTAGCTCTTCCTTCTTTTTTAATATATGCATTTATGGCTATGAATTAACCTCTCAGTACAGCTTTGGCTGCATCTCAGAGGTTTTGATAAATTCTGTTCTCATTTTCATTCATTTCAAGCTAGTTACTGGTTTCCTTTGAGAGTTCATCTTTGACCCACTGTTTGTGTAAGAGTGTGTTGTTTAACTTCCATATCTTTGTACCTAGTCTGATTCTCTGGCCATTAGTGATTTCCAATTTCATTGCATTGTTTTCAGAGAAATTTCTTCGTGTAATCTCAATCTTTCTGAATTAATTGAGAGGTGTTCTTAGCCTTGTATGAGGTCTATTTGGAGTATGATCCCTGTGCACTCGAGAAGAATGTGTATCCTGCTGTATTTGGGTGTAGCATTCTGTATATATCTTTTAGGTCCAGGTTCTCCAATATATTATTCAGAGTCTTTGTTTCCATATTGATTCTCTGTCTAGATGTACTGTCTAATGGTGATAATGGTGTATTAAAGTCCCCCCACTATAATCGTAGAGGCATTTATGTCTCCACTTAGCTTTTCCAGTGTTTGCCTCATGTATTTTGAAGCACCCTGATTATATGCATAAAGGTTGATGATTGTTCTCTCTTCTTGCAAATTTACCCCTTTTACTAATATATATTATCCATCTTTGTCTCTTTCAATATTTTTGCATTTAAAGTCTATTTTGTCTGATATTAGGATCGCTACTCCTGCTATTTTTGTTTATTGTTTGCTTGTAAAATTGTATGCCAGACATTCACCTTCAGCCTCCTTGAATCCCTGGGTCTAAGGTGGGTTTCTTGTAGACAGCATAAAAATGAATCATATTTCCTTATCCATTCTTCCAATCTTTGTCTCTTGACGTGAGTTTAATCCATTAATATTCAACGTTATTACTCTCAATGTATTTCTTACGTCAGCCATATGTTCTTTTGGTTTATGTAGGTCACATGTTTTTATTTCTCTTTTTGTCTTTTTAGTTGTTCTTACACTCTCCTCCAACTCTCTCTCTCCTGTTTTTTCCTTTCAACCTGTGGAACTTCCTATAGTATTTCTTGAAGTGCAGGTCTCTTATTGGCATACTCTCTTAATTTCTGTTTATCTGTGAATATTTTGAAATCTCCATTATTTTTGAATGCCAGCTTTGCTGGATAGAGAATTCTTGGCTGGAAGTATTTTTCTTTTATTACCTTGACTATGTCATACTACTGTCCTCTTGCCTCCATGGTTTCAGATGAGAAATCAGCACTAAATCTTATTGTGCTTCCCTTGTATGTGATGGTTCTCTTTTCTCTTGCTGCCTTGAGTATTTTCTCTTTGTCTTCAGCATTGGTCATTTTGATAATTATATGTATTGGAGTAGGCTGGTTGGGATTTATACTGTTTGGGTGCAATGTGCCTCCTGGACATGTACATCCATCTCCCTCAATAGTTTTGGGAAGTTTTCAGCCATTATTTCCTTCAACACTCCTTCTGTTCCCTTTCCCTTCTCTTCTCCTTCTGGGATGCTTATAATGCATATGTTTGTTCATTTTGTGTTGTCAGTTAAATCCATCTAGCTGTTTGGCAGTTTAATGTAATTATGAATTCCAGAAATATATATTGGTGGTTTATGCTTGTCACAGATCTGTTCATCTGGGCATAATTAATTTATGATTAGCGCGTTGACTGGGCCAAATCTGTAGGGTGTTGAGCCTCACCCTTTGGTGAGTGTGGAAATCAAATTAAAGGGCATGGCAAGAACAGAGTTGAAGCAGTTTTGATGCTAGAGTTTTCATGTTGGAGAGAAGGCCCCAGGATAGAGATGAGCCATTCCCCTGAGAGTTCAGAACTGGCCTTGTGGAGAGAAGCAAAGTCTAGAGAGCCTAATAGTCTACAGCTGACCTTGTGAAGGAAACAGAGGTGTTAAGCCCAGAGAGAAACACAGCCCCAGGAAGAGAGGAAACCAAGAAACCTGAACCCTGGCAAACATCAGCAGCTGTCTTTCTCCAACATGTGGCAATGGACTTTGGTGAGGGAAAAAACCTATGCTTTATGGACTGGTAACTGCGAACTTCTGCCCCAAATATATACCCATTATAAAAACCAACCCATTTCTGGTATTTTGCATCAGCACCCCTTTGTCTGACTGATACAATCCTTAAGTCCCTGCTGGATTTTTTTCTACCTTTTTATCTATCTGCTCTACTATCTGTTTCATTTCAGATGTACTGTCTTCCACATCACTAATTCTTTCTGCTGCCTGTTCAAATCTACTGTTATGTTAATCCAGTGTCTTTTTGATTTCTTGGATTGTGCCATTCATCACCATCATATCCATTATCTTTTTATAAATCTTTACAATTTCTTCAGTATGTTTTCTCAGTTTCTTCTGAATATCCTTAATCTCTTCCTTCACTTCATTAAGTTGGTCAATTATTATTTGTTTTGACAGCTTTGATTAGGTGTTTGATGTTCTGCATCTCTTCCTGGTTTCTAGTTTGCTCATTCAACTGGTCCATGTCTTCCTGTTTCTCAGTATGGTTTGTAATTTTTTGTTGCCCTCTGGTCATCATTTTATCCTGTTGGGTTTATTCAGTTGATTAGCTTCTCTCTATGCTCTAGTGTTTTATTTAGCTGGTTGTTCTGAGTGTGTGTTAAGTTTTCTCTTTGACACTTTGCTCTTCTTGTTCTATTTCCTTGCTTTTATTCTATGTTTCCTTGAAGGAAAAAAGATTAGGGCCAGAGGAATCAAATAAGGTAATAAAGGAAAAAGGATAATAGTAATATTGATAAATTTGGAAGATGGGCCATATAAGATGTAGTAAAATGAATATTTAACTCATGTAGGCAGTGTAGAGTAATGGGGGAAAAAGTGGAGTACCTACAATGGAATGGGAAACCGAATAGAGATAACTATATAGAATGATTTAAAAGGCCAGAGTGATGAGGAGAGGGAGAAAGAGTAAAGAAAGAGCTTAAATGAAAAAGTTAATTAAAAAAAGAAAAGAAAACAGATTAGACAATATATAAATTGGCACCTGTGAAGTTGAGGACTAATCAAAAAATGTGGAATGTAAGAACCACAACATAAATGAGAAGGTAGAAAGATGAAGGAAGGAAAAGAGATAGCATTGGTAGATAAAATCAATATACACAGAGAATGGGAAATCAAGGAAGAAGAAGCACAGGAAAAAAGAAACAAGCTAGCGTCACTGAATTTTTAAAAAAGGGGGAGGGCATGGAGGATTGAGGAAAAACAAGCAAGAAACAAACAAACAAACAAAGAAACACCAAACAAACAAAGAAGCAAGCAGTCAAAGAAAACTAAGGAAGAAGAGCATTCTTTCTTGGGCCCTTGTGGAGCCACTCAGCCTGTCTGTGTTCATTAATCAATTACCTTGCAGGATTTGAGGCAGATTTTAGTGAATAAACTAAGTTAAAATTTTTTAAGTAAACTTTTTTTTTAAAAGAGAAATAAGGGACCCAAAATAAGGCCTCTTCTAGACCACCCCCTCCACCAAAGCGACAGTAAATATGTTTGTGGAAACTTATCAAACACTTCCCATTGCTTGATGCCCCCAGAAGTGCTGAAACTCCCATACTCCTCAGTGTGGGGCTATAAAATTGGCTGACTCTGCCCCCTCCCAAGCCATGCCTCTGTATCCCAGGGTGGCTAGGTAAATCAGGTTTCCTCAGCAGATTCGCCTCTCCCCTCAGCCCGGTACCCCTTCAAGCTGGCTGGTGTGTTCCCCAAAGCTGCAAGGAGCTCCAGGCTGCCAAACCCACAGAAAGGAAACCCCTCTCCACCTTCTACCAGTTCTCTCCAACTCTCAGAGAATGCTCCCTCTCACCGGGTTTCCGGCAGGAGTCGGGACTCACCCTAGCCCTTTGCCCTGAGGGTGGGGCTTAGCTGTCTGCAAGCTATGAAGAATTTGATGGAGGCAGCCATGCAAAGAGCTAAACAAAGAACTTTCCCAGCAGCAGTCACAGGAAGGGCAAATGCCTAAAATGGGGAAAGCATTTCCCAGTTCAAGGTACAGAAAAGAGAGTGGGGAAAATTGGTTACGGATGCAATAGGAGAGTTGAGAAGAAGGCAGATATAATGGTAGGACATCATAAGTTTGGATTTCATTTATAGAATCTATTTGGAGAGAGGTGGGGCATGGCAGAAGCAGCAGGATCAGCTAGGCATGTTTCTGGGCAAGTTAACCCCTATTTGTTATAACATGAAGAAAACAAAAATAAGATGTTTCTGACTAAGCCTAAATCTATCCTAAATATTGTGTCTTATGGAAATATACCAATTGATGGGCAACATACTAGAATAAGAAAATATTACTAGGCCTGTTTCAGTTGGCCTTGACTATGTTGCTTCTCATCTTGCCCCAACAACCTTGTTCAATCCCCACAGATGTCTCCTCGCCCTTTCTCTGGCTTTCACTTGGCACACAAGCATGCTCTCCCCTCTCTTTATATCTCATCCAAAACTGAAATAGCCCCACCACTGTAAGTATTGCTGCCTCACTCTCCTTTCAGAACTAAGGTTCATAGATCAGTCTTAGGCCTTTACCTGGCACCATTTACTCATTTTCAGCTCAACCAGCTGTGAACTTGTCATACTTCACCCAACTATTCTAATGAAACTGCTCTTCTAAGGGTACCACTTACATTCTAGATCTCAAATGTAATAGACACATTCCTTTCTTTATCTTCTTGATCTTTTCTTCCTGATTTCTCATCATTGTTTATAAGCTTCATTATGTTCTTCCCTACCACCACCTTGGCTTACCTGTATCATCTTTTTAAATTTCCTTCCTACCCCTAGGTTTCTTTCTTCTTGGTGTAGTCTTCCTCTATTTATCCCTCTCATGTTGATGCCCCCAAGGTTCAATCTCCTGTGCATATACCCCTCTCTATATATACTCTGAGTTTCCACATCCAAACTCTGTATTCAACCAAATCAATATGCAAGTGAACCCAGCCATTCACATCTAGCAAGAACTGTCCCTTCAGCCCCACATCTGAATTTCCAGTTGGACTCTCATGGCTATTTCAAACTAAAGTTTTTTCCCCAAAGTTCTACCCCCTCTTCCTAGTCAGGGTGAATGTTACCACCAATGGTCTAAGCCAGAAGATGGAAGGATACCTTGACATGTCCTGCTCTCATTCATTGATGTAGTCAGTGATGATGTGTCAATTCTACTCCCTTAATAGGTTTTCTTAATTTCCCTCCTCCTCCCTGTTCTTCATGCCAAGTATTCATTACTTGTAGCTGGGCTCTCTATCACAAGGTTCCTACTAGTTCCTCTGTCTCTTGCCTGGGCTCTCTCTAATTCATCACCTATATTGTTGCCATTAGAAAATATAACACTTTATTAAAAATCTTTCAACTGTTTATGTAGTCTGCACAGTAAAGTCCAAATTCCTCAGCATTTCATACCAAAAATCTCATGGCCTGGCCAGAGTTCATCTCTCCAGCCTCATGCCCTACAATCTCATCAGAGCTATGTTACACTAGAGGTCAGCATATTATAAATAGGGTTCTGAGGAGAAATTCTCAAGTTATTAACCAAATTCTGATCAAATAATTTGGATTTATGAAAGTGGGAAAATTGGCTTAAAGACTGTAATGGGCGTTGAGAGTATCCAAGAAAGGAAGACAATGTAAATTTTGAGTACTGAACTCCTATTTTTCATTGAAAACCCACAAACATCTCCAGGAATTCAGTTTAGAAAGTGTTACTGAAATCATTTGGAATAACTTATAGTTGTTCAGAGAATATGCTATGCTGTCTTTCTTCTTCACCTCTGTGTGGGGTACCATCAATTCATTCATTTACTCTTTTGTTTTTTCATTCAAAAACATTGTACATCAACTGTATATATTAAACTTAGTAAAGGTTGGACATTCAGAGGAAGAATATGATCTACTTGATTGAAATTAGTAAACATGTGCTTAAAACAATCAGGCTGAGGGAAATGAATATGGCTCAAGTGATTGGGCTCCCTTCTGCCATATAAGAGGTCCAGGGTTTGATTCCTGGGGCCTCCTGGTGAGGGCACACTGGCCTACTTGGCAAGCTGGCCTGAGTGGAGAGCTGGCCCATGTGGAGTGCTGGCCTGTACAGGAGTGCTGGCCCACATGGAGTGCTGGCTGATGTGGAGAGATGGCACAGCAAGATGATGCAACAAAAAGAGACATAGAGTAAAGACAATAAGAGATGCAGCAGACCAGGGAGCTGAGGTGGTGCAAGAGATTGACTGCCTCTCTCCCATGCCAGAAGGTCCCAGGATCAGTTCCTGGTGCCACCTAAAGAGAATACAAGCAGATACAGAAGAAAACACAGAGAGCAGACAGCAAGCGCAAAACAATGGGGGGGGGGATAAATAAAAAAATAAAAAAATAAGTAAATAAATCTTTAAAAAAGCAATCAGGCTGAATGCTGTGAACTTGGCAGTATAAGTGGTAGGAACTGCATTGGGGAAGATCATGAGACAGTAACCTTGTCCTCTCATTCTTTACAGGGTTAGCTCTGAAATATGTGTCAGTGTATTATTTTAGGTATTTTGAGGCTTAGATGTTAAATATTCATGTATTTACATTTATATTTTCTTCATGCATTGATTCTTTTGGTATTATGAAATATCCATCATTATCACTAGTAATATTTTTTGTAAAGTCTATTTTTTAAGATACTAATATGACTTTTCTAGTTTTCTGATGGTTTCTGTTTGGGTGGTATATATTTTCCCATCATTTTATTTTCACTCAATCTGTGTCTTTGAATCTAAAGTGGGTCTCTTGCAGACAGTACATTGTTAGATCCTGTAATTTCATCCAGTCTGATGATTTCTAACTCTGCCTGGGCTGTTTAGGCAATTCACATTCAATTGAGTTGTTGGAATTTCTGCATTTATTTATCTCATATTAGCAGTTATCTTCTATGCCTCCTCTCTTATTTGTTCTTCTGTTCCTCTTGACTCTCTTCATTTCCATGTTATTATTTATTGTACCATTTAAATTGAATTGTTTACTTTAATGTTTCCTTTAGTCATTCTTTTGGGATTCTAATTGAAAGATTGGAATACATCTTATTTTATGACAATCTACTTAAGATCAATGCTAACTTAATTCCAGAAATATAGAAACATCATTCCAATTTACCTCCATTACTTCCCCTTTTCCTTTAGATTGTTATGATATATAGATAGATAGATAGTTATATAGATAGATAGATAGATAGATAGATAGATATAATAAATGCTCCATGTAATATTATAATTACTGAGTTATACAATTTTACATCTCTTAAATTTAAACAAGAAATGAGAAAATGTATACCTATAGAGGGTTTTATATTATCCCACATATTTATCATTTCTTGTGCTCTTCATTGCTCCCCAAATGGAGTAAGTTTTTTCAATCTGAATTACTTGCTTTCAATTTCCTTGTAAGGCAAGTATGGTAGATGGAATTATTTGTCCCCAGAACTGCCAAGTTCTCTTTCTCAATCTCTATTATCTTTGGTATGAACCTATTTGTAAATAGGATCTTATTCCTGGATCCTTTATAAGCAGAGTTAATTTGGCAAACATCATCAGAGAAAGTCATAGCAAAGACCTAGGACATCACCATGTGATGAAGTGCTGCTACCACTGGAATGACTGACTCCAGAAGAAATCATAGCCATATTCACATCTTGATTTTGGACTGCTAGTTTCTGAAATTGAGTGAGTAATACTTGTTATTTAAGCCAACCACTTAAATATTTTGTATTTTTCTCTCTTGGATTATCTTTATTTCACTTTTATTTTGCTGGATATAGAATTCATATTTGACACCGTTATCCTTTACAATGCTTTGACATTGTAATTCCACTGATTTGCAGCCACCATCCATAAAGTTTATTGTAACTCCACTTTGTGTAATGAGCCATTTTTTTCTTGTTGCTTTCAAGATTTTCTCCTTGTATTTGATTTTGTTTAATTTTCTTTTTCTATCTGAATTAAACTTTCAGTAAGGGTGTCACATTACAAAAGAAGACAGAATTATTCTATCCAAGGAACCAATTATTAAATGTTCTCCCTACTAAAATAATTAACATTTTGCAGGAATTAGGTATACAGGATAATTTAAAATATTTATCTTATATGGGGACAGTGGTAGGGGAAGCTTCTAGTGTGGTAGAATCAGTTTTAAGATTAATTTTCTGGTAGATCCTCAGATGGCAGTGGTATATAGATGACTAATGGTAGCATCCTGATTCTCTGATGAGCACAGAAGTTGTTTTGTTGGCTGAAGGACTTTTCACATGTG